>JAQZBX010078839.1:0-14049 GCA_029593785.1 Cabassous unicinctus
CTAGGAGATTCAGTCCACCAAAACTTCACACCGGACAAAGAAATAACTCAGTGATACAGTGCTGTCTTCAGAAGCAGATTACCTGGAAGTAAGAGGTCTTTCTAAGTCTGTTGTTTAAAAATCAAATAATTATCCTGACAAATCATGTAACTAGAACTTGTGCAGCTAAATGAGAAAATATCCAGTGCATTATTTCAACACATAGGTAGGCAGAAAGATAATATGAAATGAGAAATTGTTTTGATTTTTAAAGATGTGTAGGCAGCATCTGGAAAACAGGGTTGGATTCCAATCGGGAAGAGTAGTTCTTGAAATTATAATAGCTCAGACGTGGAGGCAGAAGAAGGAAAATAGGGAGATTATATATGTGTCTATGACAAAAGTCTTAGTATGTGATACTTATGATCATAGTTTCCACCATGTGATCTGGTTAGAAAGGATGTCTTACGGGGAAAATTCCCTACTTTCTCTTGCCTTCACTAAGCTAGACTCCCCCAAGGTACTGGCACACAAATGTAGCCTACACTACTACAAAAATTACCACCTTGCTGAACTGCAGAGCTCTTTACTCAAGTAAGAAACAGTTAATTTATAAATGGTATCCATTTTCCAGTTTGATAGCCACATTACATTTTTACAGCATTTGCTTTATGCTTGCATTTTGTGCCTTGTGAATTACTATATTATACTGTATTTTGTGGACATGATTACACATTTAAGAATCCTGTATTTCAATAGCCTCAGAAATTCTTGTTGTTCAAAATTTGCAATAGTATCCACACTAATCTCTATACAAATTACTAACATTTTCATTTTATTCAATTTAAAAGACAGTATTTTCTATCTTTGAGTAAAATCTAATGTTATTCTGTATGTAATAAAATAATTCAATGTTTTCCTAAAGAATAAATTTTATAACTTTTAACAGTAATCCAAAATGAAATTACTTTTTTGTTTCTGTTTGCAGTTCAACAAAAAGTCTGTAATACATCTGTGAATGTCTGACTGTCTACAAGTTAAATTAACAAGTGAAGATTTAGCGATAGGCTACACAACAATATTTCAGTAGGCTGCTCAGTTGGCAATATCCCTTGGTGTAGAATCCAAGGAAAGCTGGGCTCTTTCACACACATTTCCACTGTTGCCATTCAATTCACTGCCGCCCCAGTAATGGAAGGTAGGCGAGGCGCATCTTAATCAATACACATCAATCCCAAACCAAAAAAGAAACTTGTTTATCTTGATATATGAGCATTTGCGCTTCACTATTATTCAGGGTTAGATCCTACCAACTTTTTAGGAAAAAAGCCCTTCAAGACACTCCGTAACGTTGTTATGTGACAGGGCTTAAGAGGACATCTCATAAGAGGTCATCCTTTTACTAAATCTAAGAAAGCTTAAGAAACTTAAAGCATATCTTATTTACCAGGGCCTTTTCATTTTACTATCAGAAAACAGGTAACAATTATTGCTTTACTGATATTTATTAAGGCCAGAGTACTAACTCTTGACATATATTTTTTAATTTAATCCTAATTTACTCTAATGGTCATAAGAAGCATCAATACCCCCTTCACAGTCATGGGTCACTAAGTGGCACAAACAGGATTCCAGGTTTCCCCAGTTCAACACCACCTCCTTGAAACTTCCTCAGTCAGAGATGGAAGTGCTGTGCTGGGTGCGAGGCATGCGCTGAGAGTGTGCCAGGCCCCGACACTGGGCAAGGGTAAAGGGACTCGCTTGGGAGGGGGCAGTTTCAGAAAGACAATGCGGAGTGGGAGAGGAGGGGAAAGGGGTGGTGATGTAGTCAGGAATCCAAGCAAATTTGGGAGGCGGGAATGGAGAGAGGTCCAGAAAAAGTGCTCTTTAGAAACATTAGAAATAAGTCTAAGTAAGAGAAAAGAAGGGGAAGGTCATGGGGGCAGGGGTGCTTAGTGGTTAATCCATCAGTGACCCTGCCCAAGGCCCCCTTGGGCAGGATGTAACAGAAGTGGTCAAAAAGAAAGGTCCGCCCTTCGCTTTCAGAGAGCTTGGGGAAGTGGCAGGGTGGGCAAACTTCCTGGTCCTCCACAGTGAAAGAAAAAATGCAGACTTCTCTGCTACCAAGGGAGGGCCAAAAATTTCACGCAGCTTTTCCAGATGGCTGGGGTGCTGGGCCCCTAACCCCTGCGATGTGGAAGGGATGACTTGTAGTCTGAGGACATTGAGTTGTGATGACAGCTGCTATTAGAGAATGTCAAGGTGAATCACGAATTAGCATGCGACACATCAAAAGTATTAACCTAAAATGCATGGTGAGCACGATGCCAGGAATTTACCTCAAAATTTCTTCTTCCATATCTTCTAATTCCTTGGCAGAACTCCTAGAACATTCTCCAAAATGTTCATCATTCAGGGGCATCATGTGACTCACTACATGTTGACTTGAGCATCAATAAAGCTCCAAATATATTACAGTTATCCCTTCCACATGGCGACTTTCCCCATCTCGGTTTCAATGTATCACGGATTGGCATAAGAAATTAAATGGGAATTTTGGGGGAATTTTGTGGAAGCCGCAGATGACACATGAAGGCCAGCAGAGGAAACAGAAGTTTAGAAACTCAGAAATGCATAAAATATATGTATAATGTTGTATAATACTTAACTGAAATTTTACAATAAGGTACTGTAAACACCCCCGTTAAAAAAGAAAGAGAGAGAGAGAGAAAAAGAAAAAAGAAAGTATTCAGACTTCTCTGGTAGGAAGGGAGCACGAAAAAATTTTACGTGGATTTTCCAGATCACTGGGGCTCTGCGCCTCCAATCCCCGCGATGTGGAAGGATAACTGTATTTCCTTTTAGGTAAATCCTAGTAAAACTAACTACAATGTTATTCCACATCCCCCACAACCAGAATTAGCCTGAAAAGGTTTTTCAGAACATGGCAAATCTTGTTTCAGATATGTAAATACTGCCAATCAGAGCTTATGAATAATACGAAATTGCATCACTAATCTGAAATAATATATTTCCAGTAAAAACCAGAGAAAGCTGATGCTTTACAAAGAATGAACAAATTTATGGTGGCCTTCAGATTTTCTTTAAAAATGGTGAAAAAGGTATACTGTCCCTATCATTCCCTTCATACACTTCAGAATTCAAAACAAATTGAGAATCACAAACGCTTTGAATGAACATGGCTACATAAGGATTATATAAATCTCTGAAAACTAGCTTTCCAGCTACCTAAATGCTTCTTATATAGTGCGGATTATAGGGATTCCAGAAGTTATTTCAACTATTTAATTTATAAACTCTACATGTGGGTAACCGCTAGATAAAACCATACACACAAAAAAAAATACACAGAAAGAAAAATATTTACACATGAGAGAATTTGCTCTTCTCTTTCCCATTTTGTTTGACTGTGAAGTTAAACCTCTATTTTTCTATAAATAACAGTATCTTGCTACGTTGTCTGTTTTTTTTATAGCATTAATGAGATGTTAAGCAGAACATTAAGCATATTGCATGATCGTTTAAACAAGGTTATAAAATATGTAATTTTCAGTTAATAAAGAAAGTTTTATAGATTTGAAAATTATGTTTCATATTATATCATACATAAATATTAAATATTAAATTATAAGGTAGTTGATCGATTCATCTAAATAAAGACAATTTTGTCACCCAAATAATTTCCTTGGAAATAGCATAGCTTATTCTCACCCTCTCATGTACTATCTCAACATTTTAATAGAATAAGATACATACCAGATGCCCACTGAAATAAATTTATCACATCTTAGAGCACGGAAGGCAACCTTATGCGCACTTAATTTGCCTTCAAGTCTATATTGAGCTCACAGATATAATCAGATCATTTTAAGTACTATTCTTGAGAGCATTTATACCAAGAATCTAAATTACACTCATAAAGTGATTTATAAAGGCATCTCTATTGATTCTCATTGATCAAAAAATTAAGAGAAAGAATGGCTAAGCAACTTTTTGCTGAAGTCTACCAGAAATCCTGATTTCTGTATTTCAAAAGAAAGACTGAGAACATCTAAATTTCCAATTCTATTGAAATAAATTTTAAAAGTTGGATTAAAATTTTAAAAGGGCTAGTATCAAATAGCTTTTACAAATGGAAGCAGAGACCACATTTAATAGCAAAATTGCAAAGGGAATAATTGCAGCATATAAATATATGTGTTCATTTTCCTACAAATTTAGCTTGAGACAATAAATTTAAATGCAAGTTTCAGCCATAAATACTTTCCCTGCAGAGATATCAGTATGTCAATGACCCAGCATGAAACAGAATTTGCTATAAATTTGACTATTAATGTAATTGGTCCTCATAAACAGAAAAGACCCGGTTCCAAAACAGAGAAATCAAGAGAAGAAGAAAAAAGTCCATCAAACAGGAGAGTCCTCCTTTAGAAATCTGTTGGGAGAATGTTCTCTGTTTTCACTTGCAGACCCAGAATTTAGGTGGTAATACTGTCTGTTTGCATGCTGTTTTCGACAGACAATGTCCTTCCAAGTAACATTTCCTTATTCACCTCCATGGTTATTTATCAACATGACAAGATTTCAGAAAAAGAAGGAACAGATTATTTAGTCCTCCTCCCATTTTACAGGTAAGGAAACCAAAGACCTCAGAGTTAATATTTAGCAGAGCCAAAACCTGTATTATTTTTTATTATTTTAATCTCTAAGTTGAATAGTTCATCATTTATTCAGTCAAATTTTATCATAGACCAATTATGTCATCTCAATTTATATAAAATTATGGTACTCAAATGTAAGAACTAATTTATACTGTTATATAATAAAATTCTAACATAATTGAGATTTTAAGTCACAATGGATTTGTTGAAGGCTTAATTTTTCTTAAGCGATCTCATTTTTAAGTTTCAAATTTTTATATATTTCTTAGAAGCAAATAACTTTCAAATTATATTTGTAATCTGGTTCTATGATGGGTGGCAAATGATCCATGCATAAACTTGCCAGTTAGTTATAGAAGTCTGCATTACTTATACTGAATTAAACACATATTGTGTGTTAAGACAGGATAATTATAAACATATATAAATAGAAACACATAATTGATTTGTCACTATTGCGCACACATCTTGATACGCTATTGGCGGTAATCACAAAAGAAAGAGTAGGCATTATTAAATAAGCTTTATCAATAGAGTCAATAATGATGACTGACTTCTGCAAAACAACCATATAAATAAAATTTTAAAAATAAAAAAATAAAATATAAAATAGCTTTCTCCTAAGCAATAGTGCTTGGATATTTTATTTTAACGTATATGGATAATAATTAGCTATCTCACCTGTTCATCTCACCTCTGCAAGCACAGCCTAAATGTGCACATTTTAATTTAACTTTAACAATGAATGGTCACATCCTCTCTTTCCTATTGAATACTGCCTTTCCTACTAGGGAGACTTATATACCTATAGTCTTTTATATTACAAATAAAGCAAAAAAAAATTTCCATCCTTTCTCTATCATCTTATTTATCTAAATCTGAGTTTCTTAAATAGTTTATCCAATCTTCTGTGGCAGAAACAATGACTTCTGTTTTGACCCGTGGTGTGGTTTTGACAAGCTATACTTCTCTATTCCAAGTGCGGAATTTGAGAACAGGTCATTTTAATTACACCATGTTTATGTCTGCCTAAGGTATGTTTTGATATTGGTAAAGAGTGTCTAATGAACACTGTAGTCTAAGCCTGTCTTCTAATTCCTTGGGATCATCCTATAGAACCTAGCATAATAAACCACGCAGAGTAGTCAAACAAGAACTAAAAACTTGTAATCTTCATGGGCCAAATTCAAACTGTTTTTCCAGAGTACAATCCACATGCTCAGTTTCTATTTCCTAGCAATCTTATGTAAATCTCCATAGCCACAAACAATCAAAGATAGTTAGCCAATTTGAAAGTCATTTCTGAGTTTAAGGTTAAGAGCCTAATATGTCACTTGAGATTTGATATCATTTGAATAGGGATAGGGGTGAAAGGAAAATTGAGGTCCCTCCATCAAACACATCAAGTGTCGGCAGAAGGCCTATCATAAAAAAAGGCAGTGTGGCAGTAAGAGTCTCCTTCTAAGTTTTTTCATATATAATTCAAACCCCTAACTCAGGCCTCATTAAAACTAAGACCCTACATCAAATATGGGTCTCTTAGCACATAACAGCAGCGCTAAAATGGGAACCAATAGCAACTATAAAAATTACAACATAATACTAGATCTGAGAGATTGAGAGAACCTTTGGGGGAAAAATACTCTCACTGTAATGAGTTACAGTGTTAGTTCAATTTTATAAAGCAATTAAATGAAGCAAACCCAGGACCTAATTTTTGAGATTTGACTCTCTGGTGTGCATACATAGTTTTCCCCACTCCTACAATCAAAAATAATGCAAAAAGCATAGATGTCAACTCATTCCAAAATTGATAAGCTTATTTTGTAAGTTATTGAGTTTAAATCTACAAGTATCAGGAAATTATAGGGTCCGGATTTTACTGAAATTTAGAGAGAAAAGGAAGAAGGCTGTTTGTGGTAGTCAGGGACAACAGGAAGCAAAGACTTAAGGAGAAAATAAACTGGACTTAGGGTGTCAGAGAGCACATAAATAAATTGAAGGGGTTCTGGGATGAAAGGGCAGGGTCAACGCCACGACCAGCGCTTACCCTCTACAAACAAACGAACAACCAAAAAATCAATTAATGCAAAGGCAATTCCAATAAAGGGAGAGGCACCTTAACAATTAACTATTCTGTTTTGGTTTGTTGTGTTTTTTTTTTAAGTCAAAACACTAGCAAACCTGCTATAAGGCCAATGAATAAGACCGTGCCTTTGCCAGTTGTTTCCTCTGACTAGATGGCGCTTCCTCTGACTAATGCTAATTTCCCCCCAGCAAAGCCGTATCATTCTTTTCAAGTTACTTCCAAATTATTTTTAACACAAAATTAGTATCACTGCCCCAAGACTGCTACTAACTGGAATGAGGAGAATCTTAGTCAGGAGTCATTTCCTTCAGCTCTTCAAGGTCACAGGGTCAGAGTGAAGGGCCTACTGCAAAATCATAACCCTACCTCTAACACGGAATCCTTCTGTGCTCTTCACCAAGCAAGCACTGCCCCTTCTCTGGGTCTGAGCTATCCTATCTGTAAAGCAAGGAAGTTGGACTAGGTTTCTAAAGTGCCCTCCAGCTCCTAAGCACAGACTACAATAATGGTGTTTAAAATTCAGGTACCAGAAAATCTTTCCATTATTCAGTGAATACATAAGAATAAAACACTTCACTTCTTTCCAAAAGAACAAAAATCACCAAAGAACTAAACCGCACAGGTGACTTAATTCACTTTCTTTTAAGGAACCTTGGCTTTGCATTCCATTTAAATTCCACCTAGCTTCAAGAGTAAAGCTTTCTGCCTTTAATATGTAGTAGGCATTTCACCAAGGGGAAAAAGTTATCCTGAAAGTGCCTTTACATATTGATTTTCCCCCTTACTGTCCCACCACCCTTTCACCAAAGTTTTACTGCACCATTTTCTACTTCTATATTCCTAAAGAAAAGGTGTAGCTCTCAGAAGTGCAATGATGATGATTTTAGAGTAGACTCATTTCCAGAGTACAGTATAATGCTTTGATGAGCACTGAAGAGATAATGAACAGGTTCCCAATGGAAGTGAGTTTCAGAGACTGACCATCCTAGGTAAAACCTCAGCAGACAAACACAATATAGATAGAAATCGCATAAGATATTCAAATATACCAGGCCCTGATCTGATAAGCCTGCCTTTAATTTTGCCTTTCACCATGAAATAAAACTCTTGTAAGTGAAAACTGAGTATTCTTCAAGGTTAAATGCTCGACATAGAAAATATCTGAAAGAAATTTAGTTCTGTTCCATTTCCAAAAAATAAAGTTTGTAGATTAAATTTTAATAACCTTGTAGATATAATTTTTTTTCCAAACTTAATATACTTATATTGAGATGCTGGGAGAAAAATGCCAAAATTTAGAAAGTTAAAAGAAAAATATGCTTTAGATATTATTAAAAGGCTATTTATTTAGTTTATATCCCTTGTCTTACATTTTAGTAAGTTACTAGTGTGGCATATCCCACAGACATGAGGATGACATGTTCCTGAAGAATATTCTATGCCTACCTTTGTAAGGCAGTCTATTCCAGAGCTGGGTACTTAGTGCTCACAAAGACAAGTCGTAGTAGAAGCACGAGTCCCTTTCCTCCAAAGCTGACGGCCTCACAGAGGGACAAACCACTCATAATTGAGAAAAACTCAGAATAAAGCAAAGCACAAAGGAGATTGAAAATCTGAAGGAAAAGCAAAAATTATAATCATGAAGGAAATAATAGGAAGGGCAAATGAAGTTTTTAGAGCCTTGTTCAAAACAGAATACTCTCCTAGTTCACTTTGTCTTCCCCCACACACGTACATACACACACTTTATTTCTTGCAGCATACTTTTAAGAATGCATCATTCCTTTTAAATATTTGTTGATCTGTTAATGCTACCCATTTGTTGATTATTCACCATGTGGAAGATTCTAAGCAAGGTCCTGAATGAACAAGATAAAATGAGGAGTAAGAAATGGAAACTGCATTTCAGGGGCTCAGAATCTGGAAGGAAAGACATGTCATTTGGTCCCTTGCACATTAACAGGCCCAAAATAAATATTTTTAAAATATTGTATTTGAAAATAACAAGAGGTTTAATGGTAACAGCTTGTGCTCATACTGTAGTTCTTATCTTCCCACCCACAGAGCTTAATGTACTAAATAAACACCATCATCCACCAGGGCATCCCTGTTATTGATATAGCTGGAAAGTATTATTCATTCTTTACCCAAATGAGAAAAAGGTTTTGGAAGGTTAAATTAGTTGTTCACAGCTACAGAGTTAACAGTGATATAGGGAATAGAGCACAGGGTTCCCTAAGCTATTGATCCAGATATATATTTTTTTTCATTTCCTAAATAAAATATTTCTCCTTTATAGGCCTTTAGGGGTCTTAAATGGTTTCTCACAGTAAAATTATTCATGAAGCACTGACTTTTTAACATCAAGATAATTCAACATAGCCAGTTTGCATTTTTATATTTTAAAACCTACTTAAATGGGCATTAATTTTCTGATGAAAATTTTCTAGTCAATAAAATTCTAAGTTTTACATTCACAATTATCCCTGAAACGTTCCAAAATTTCTGTATAAAAGTGCCACGATAAAAATCATTATTTTGTAAATTAATTTCAGACTTTTTAAGCTACTATTAAAACACACACACACACTGCAATGGTTCTCATTAAAAAGCACTTTAACTTATCACTTTAAGAATGAAAAGATTACATTCATGTTTTATAGTAAAAATAAATTATGACATTGAAATCTGTTTGCCTTGGAAATAATTTTAAGTATTTGGTTCCAAGCGATAAGAAATCATGTTTTCCCATTTTGCCCTTTGTTAGCATCGGCAATAACTTTACAGTGTCTTGTGGCTATTGTTTCAGTATAATTGAATTCTTAGAAGATTTCATTTGCCTCAAAACATTTCAGGAGAACAATATGAACAACTCAATTAAAACCAGACAACTCAGTGAATTCTAACAGAATAAACAGAAATACTGGGGCCTGTCTATGAATCTGACCATGCTTTCCCCTACTCTACCACTTGCACCACCTCCATCAGCAAGAAATTAAGAAAAACACTTGCTTTGTCTTTGATTCTTCCCCCTCACCATTATTATCCTGCCAATTCATTTCATTAGCTATATGTGCTTAATCGGTTTAGACACTATCAGTACTGGAATGCGGAATTAGTAAAAATAAATGGCTATTTCAATATCAATCACAAAAGAACAATTTTATTGTTAACCATTTCCAACCCAGGGTTAGCTTGTTTATATATTCTCCTGAATTTTTTTTTTATTAAAGTACCTTTTTATAATTGTATTATTAACCACAGCCCATGGTTTATCTTAGGTTTCACTGTTTATGTTGTGTAGTTCCATGGATTTTTTACAATTTTTATTCCAGTAACATATATATCTATTTTTTTTAAATGCAATCGATTTACTGTTGTTACTCTTAAAGGTCTGAATTGTTAGTTATTAAAATAACCTGGAACACTTCGAAATCCATTACCAATCAGCTGCTCTCCTTCTCACACCTCACTGGCATATTCCCTTACTTGGCTGAAGGGCCTCCATCGACCCAAATGTGGCTGTGGGGCCAAAACAAGAAGATGGGAGCACACTAACCACTAATCTGCCAAACCAATCACCAACCTTTCCTTTCTCAACTATCAAGTAAAGGTGTTAAATCTCAACAAAGAGCCACCAAACTGGATTTTAGTCTTCAACTCTTAAGTTCTCAGTCTTTAGTGGCTTACTGCTTAAAGATAGGAGTTAAATAGCATTTTACTGCACAGAAAATTGCTTAGAGTTTAGGGACTCTGAAGGACTCAGCTACAAGAAATGAACACCGGCCTGGTTTACCTAGGTTTGACTCTATTATCTTGGGTCTTACCCATTTAGTGCCCATTTCAGATAAATCACTTGGTCACCCTAACCTTAAGCCCAAGTCTTCTGACTCTATAGCCACCTTCTTACTATCGAATCTTTTTAGCTGCCCAATGGGTTCTTCCTAGAAACAGTCCAGCTAGCACTTGTCTATATAATAGCAAAGAAATGAATTTCAGAGAGAAACTAGTTAGAATTTGGTAATGATACAAGCTTGTCACGAAGAAAACAGAGAATGGTGATAAATCCAAATTGGAAAGGAAGAAGTAAAGTTGAGAGAGAGAGTCTGCAGTGAGAAAAGGATTTTCTAATGCTTCAATTAAAACCATGTCCATCTAGAAAATCCACCAAGAACAAAAGAATCCAGCCAAGAAACAGGCTTCAGTTCATTCAAACATTCAACATATCTGGGCAAACCAAATGAAAGGTGACAGAAGCACCAGATGTACACTGCTACCCTGTTCACTTAGTCCCTCCAGGGGATTGCTAAGTAGTTGAAAAGTAAACAAGAAACAGAAGGTCAGATAAGGGCTCTTTGCAGTTGGTCTTTCTCGTTTGATTTTAAGTTACTGAGGACATGTAATAAAGTTTTTAGTTCCTCTGTGTTTTAAATGTTTACACATGATACTCTGATGACCATGAATGAATATTTCATGGTAGACAAATTAAACCCCGATCCTGTTCTCAGAACAGTACAGCTAGCTTCTTGGTGCATCACAAAGATATTTCTGGTAAGTTCGTGTCCTGACTCACCCTTTGCCAATTTTGAACAGAAATGGGAAATGGGAAAATGAGCAGAATAGAAGAGAAAAGACTCACTATATATGTGACTGTGGGTGTGTATATGACACCATCTGCATGGACCATACACTATAATTGTTGAAAAATATGAGGGAGGCAATTGCAACGCAGGAAATGGTGACATTAAGACTGGAAAAAGTTCAATATATTTTAGTTAGTATTCCCAAGTAAAATCAAGGTGTGCTTGGCATAGCAAAAGTTACTACCAAAGATTTGTACTAAGGCTCCTAGTAAACCAACTAAATTTAATCATAAATTTAATATTTACATGTTATTTTTAGGATTTTTTCACCAAATAATGATATACTCAAATACAACTGCAAGGTTGGGATCTTGAACTTTATTCATTGCAACTCTGTGTTAATTCACATTTTGCTGTGGAAACACATATACATCAGTTGGGTACTGATGCATATTCAATACATCTGCAAACAAGAAGAGAGGAACTATGAAAATTCAAAGAGGTAGAAATGGTTTACACAACGTGCACACACACACACATACACACTGCATTTGCTTCCATTACTTTGATGTCTATCAGTAGTTGCACATTAGAATCAACTAGGAAACTTAAACATTTTCTATGCCCTGGCCCTAACTCAAACCAATTGAACCAGAATTTCTGGGGTGTGGCATTAATCCTTTGTAAAGAATCCCCAATGGTTCTAAAATGCAGTCAGGCTTAAGAATCACTGTTCCATATAATTCTGTCTTACAACATTGCCTAAATGTTACTTGAAATTATCTTTTCTTCTAGACCCAGTATCCTAATTTTCCATTATCCAAATAACAATAACAGAAAACCTTACAAATTCTTAAAGGCAATTGTACAATAAATATGCAGTCAAGTGCAGGGATCTAGAATGTGGGACCTCCAGCACCCATTGCCCTTGTGTTATAGGTCACTCCCAATTTCTTTTCATGGGATAGATCTTTTATTGCCTCTGAGCACATCTTGACCTCAGCATTAGAAGTATTATCCTTCCTTTGAGCAATAGAATTGCTTCTATTGTATGGTGAGTGACTTTTATCTTATGTTGCAATTAAATACACTCCCGCTTTTTTCCCTTACTAGAAGGAAGAAAGGAAGGGAGGAAGGGAGGGAGAGAGGGAGAGAGGGTGGGAGAAAGGGAAAAATTCAGGGACTAATATGTGGTCCATGTCTTCTAATTCTCCAGGATCTACCCATCTTACAATTTAATATTAATTTCATATCTTTTTACATTATTTTCTTTAATTACAAAGGTGGAAAGGTAGACAGGTTTTTAATAATTCTATGCTACTCTAAGCTCACCTACATCACTCTTAATATTATTTGTCAATATGGGACATATTCCTCTGGTGACGAGCCCAGTACCACTTAGAACCCTTTGTATATTCTCTGACCTTTAAATATCGGCCTTCTCTGAACTTAAATACTGGCATGATCAGTCCTTAGAACTCTTCCACTCTCTGCATATATGTGTCATTATGATCTCATCTTGTCTCTTTGTTTCAAATACCCTCTACATAATGAAGACTACTAAATACATATCTCCTGCTTGGCCCTCTCTCCCCTGAATTCCACACTTGGATTACCAAATAAGTATTTCAGACTTAACAGTTGTAAAATCTAACTCTTGTTCTTCCCCAAACACCTGTACCTCCCACGTATATGCCTATTGTATTAATCAGCCAAAGGGGTGCTGATGCAAAATACCAGAAATCAGTTGGCATTTATAAGGGGTATTTATTTGGGGTAGAAGCTTACAATTACCAGACCATGAGGTGTAAGTTACTTCCCTCAGTAAAGTCTGTTGCCACGTGTTGGAGCAAGATGGCTGCAGATGGCTGCAAGGGTCCTGCCTTCCTCTTCCTCTTAAGGCTACTTCCAATATCGGCTGTAGGCTGGGATAAGTCTCATCTCTGCCCCGGGTCTCATTTCTCTCCAGACTCAGCTGCTCTGTTTTCTTCACAAGGTCAGGTGCAAACTGTCAGGATCTCTCTCTTCCTGGGGCCTCTGCTGTGTCTATGGAGCTGTCTCTATTCCTCTGTGTTCTTCTGTGTATTTTCTTCCCGGAGATCCAGCTCAAAACTCCAACTAACTCCTTTGCCGTGTAGTTTTCTCTGTGAGTCCTCACCCAACATCCTACTAACTAGGCCCAATCAAAGCCTTAATCATAATTCAATCAGTAAAAGTAACCTCTGAAGTTAATACAATCTAATATGCCCAGAGGAAAAGACCAGTTCACAAACATAATCCAATATCTATTTTAGAAATTCATAAATAGTGTCAAACTGCTATACCCATCATCTCGGTTGCTGACTGTTTCACCCTTTTAGGTGCTCATGTAGAACATTTTATTCATCCTTGACTGCTCTCTGTTTCCCACCACACATGCAATGTGTGAACAAATCCTCCTAGGCTCAATGCCCCATAGGCTCCACTGACAATATCCTGGTCCCAAGTGACAGTCTCTTCACTGGGATAATCACAGCTTCCTAACTAATCTCCCTGCTTCTACTCTTGCCCTAACCAAGGTCTGCTCCTCACATCCTGCAGGAAATGTGACCCAGTTAAGAAACAAGTCACATCACATCAGTCTACTCCAAACCCTGCAAAGTTCTATATAATCAGACCCTATTAATTGCTGACTCCATCTTTTTCCCAACTACAACCTCCTTCACACTCACTCTCC
>JAQZBX010078840.1:0-14061 GCA_029593785.1 Cabassous unicinctus
AATGTCAAAATTTAAAAATAAAAAAAAAAGGTACCATAAGAGGTGCTTTCTCACCAAAGTCAGCTGCCACTTATTGAAGCAAGATGGTGGGCGATCTCTGCCTGGTGTCTCCTTCCCCTCTGTGTTTCCTATTCCTCTTGAGCTCCGTGGGCCCAGCTTTTTGAGGCTTCCTGCTTAAGTGATCCTGTAGTCCTCTCTACAAGCATAGGGGTTGTTTCTTTCCGGGCCTTCTACATCAGTCTCAGCTGTTCTGCTTGTTTCCCAAGGTCAGCTGTAAATTATGAGACAAATGGCTCATCTCTCCCTAGGACCTCAGCTGTTTGAGCCTTCTCCTTTCTATCACATGGCAGGATCAAAAATGACAGAGCTCTCTCTTCCTATGTGTCTGAGTGAGTGTCCATTTATATCAGACCCAGTAAGGGGGAGGGACTCAGCCTGAGTCACACCCACTTAGGTAGTCAAATCAAAAGGTAATCTAATCATCGCTTCTCAGCCTTTTGGCTAAGATCAAGTGTAAAAGGTAATCTAATCAAAGACACCTTAGCTGGATTTAATGCAATCAAAAGGTATTACAGGGAAGTGGGTGTGGCTCAGTGGATAGAGCCCCCGTTTACCATATGGGAGGCCCGGGTTCACGTCCCGAGGCCTCCTTGTGAGGGCAGGCCAGCTCGCGCGCCGCCGTGGGCTGATGCGGCAGGACCTCACAGCAAGGGGGAGATAAGCAGACACAGAGAAGACATGCAGCGAATGGACACAGCAGCACAAGCAGCAAGGGGGGGGATAAATAAAAATTAAAAAAAATAAATCTTTGAAAAAAAAAGGTATTACAACCAGAGGAATAGATTTGTTTACAAACATAATCTTTCTCTTTTTAGAATTCATAAAATAATCTCAAACTGCCACACTACAGATCCCACTGAAGTGTAAAGGACTATAAGAGGATACTATGAACAATTGTAAGCCAACAAATTAGATGACCTATATGAAATGGACAAATTCCTAGAACACACAAACACCCCACACTGACTCAAGAAGAAAAAGAAGATATCAACATCCAATTACTAGTAAAGAGACTGAATCAGTAATCAAAAACCTCCCCACAGGGAAGCGGATATGGCTCAAGCAATTGGGTGCCTACCTACCAAATAGGGGGTCCCAGGTTTGGTTCCCAGTGCCTCCTAAAGAAGACAAGCAAGACAGCGAGCTGACACGATGGGCTGGCATGGCGAGCTGACACAAGATGATGCAATGAGATGATGCAACAAGGAGACACAATGAGGAAACACAATGAGAGACACAACAAGCAGGGAGTGGGAGTGGCTCAAGTGATTGGGTGCCTCCCTCCCACATGAGAGATCCTGGGTTCGGTTTCTGGTGCCTGCTAAAAAGAAGACAAGCAGACACAGAGAGCACACAACAAACAGACCACAGAGAGCAGATAGCGAGCGCAAACAATGAGGGGGGAGGGGAGAAATAAATAAATAAATAAAATCTTAAAAAAAAAAAAAAAAAATCTCCTCACAAGAAAAGTCCAGGACCAGATGGCTTCACAGGGGATTTTTACCAAACATTCCAAGGAGAATTAACACCAATTCTGCTCAAACACTTCTAAATATTGAAGAGGAGGGAACACTCCTTAATTCATTCTTTGAGGCCAACATACCCTAATACAAAAGCCAGGTAAAGATACTAAAAGAAAATTACAGGCAAAATTCTCTTATGAATACAGATGCCAAAATATTCAACAAAATACTAGCCAACTGAATCCAACAGCACATTAAGGGATTTATACACCATGAGCAAGTGGAATTTATCCAGGTATGTAAGTTTGGTAACATAAGAATATCAATTAATGAAATACACCACATTAACAGAATGAAGGAAAAAACCTACATGATCATCTCAATCAATGAAGAAAGGCACTTTTTTGTAGGAGGTACTGGGGACTGAACCCAGGACCTTGTACATGGGAAGCAGATGCCCAACCACTGAGCTACATCTGCTCCCCAATGACAGTTGGTTTTTGTTTGTTTGTTTGTTTTGTTTTTAGGAGGTACTGGGGAATGAAGCCAGGACCTTATATATGGGAAGCAGGTGCTCAACCACCTGAGCTACATCTGCTCCCCACATAATGGCATTTGACAAAATACAGCACACTTTCTTGATAAAAACACTTAAAATACCAGGAATAGAAGAAAACTTCCTCAATATTCCAAAAGGCATATATGAAAAGCCCACATCTAACATCCTTTTAATAGTGAAATACTAAATGCTTTCCCCCTTAATATCAGGAATAACACAAGGATGCTGTAGCTCTGTCATGTTTGAGCCTGAGGCCCAGAGAGAGATGAGTCATTTACCTGATAGTTTGCAGCTGAAGAGAGCAGAGCAGCTGAAAAGCTGATAGGGCCTGGAAAGAAATGAGCCCTATGCCAGAGTGATATAGGAAGCCCTGAGAGACAAGCCCTATGCCAGCCTACAGCTGAGATCAGAAGAAGATGGGCCCACAGAGACTTAAGAGGAAGACGGAAGGAGAGACCAGGCAGAGATCACCCGCCATCTTGCTTCAACATGTGGCAACAGATTGGTGAGAAAGTAGCCTTGAGTAGGACTCTTTAGGACCTTGCAATTGTAAGCTTCTACCCCAAATAAATACCCTTTATAAAAGCCAACAGATTTCTGGTACTTTGCATCAGCACCTCTTTGGCTGATTAATACAGATGCCAGCTGTCACCACTGTTATTCAACATTGGGCTAGAAGTTCTTACCAAAGTGATTAGGCAAGAAAAAGAAATAAAAGGCAATGAAATTGGAAAGGAAGAACTAAAGCATTCCCTATTTGTAGATGATATGATCGTATATCTAGAATATCCTGAAAAATCCACAACAAAGCACCTAGATCTAAAAAATGAATTCAGCAATTTGGCAGAGAACAAGATCAACACCACAAAATCAGTAGTGCTTCAATACACAAGCAATGAACATAGGAATAAGAATCAAGAAAAAATTCCATTCACAATAGCCACTAAAAGAATCCAATAGGTATAAATTTAACCAAGGATGTAAAGGACTTGTACACAGAAAACTACAAAACATTGCTAAAAGAAATTAAAGAAGACCTATATAAATGGAAGGTGTGGCAATTTGATATTATTTATGAATTCCAAAAAGAGATATAGATTATGTTTGTAAACTGGTCTGTTCCTCTGGGCAGACCAGAGGATTTGATTGTATTAGATTCAGCTGAGATGCCTTTGATTAAATTATGTTGAGATTAGAGCTTTGATTTGACCACGTCATTAGGGCAACAACCTACTTTGCAGAAATGGAAAAGCCAATCAAAAATTTTATATAGAAGGGTAAGGGGCCCTGAATAGCTAAAGCCATCTTGAAAAAGAAGAATGAAATTGGAGGACTCACAATTCCTGATCTTAAAACTTATTACAAAGCCACAGTAATCAAAACAGCATGGTACTGGCACAAAGACAGACATATCAACCAATGGAATAGAATTGAGAGCTCAGAAATCAACCCTCATGGGAAGCAGCTGTGGCTCAAGCAATTGAGCTCCTGCCTATCACATGGGAGGTCCCAGATTTGGTTCCCAGTGCTTCCTGGAGAAGACAAGCAAGACAGTGAGCTGGCGCAACCAACTGGTGCGGCAAACTGATGCAACAAGATGACACAACAAGGAGACACAAAGAGGAAACACAATGAGAGAGACAACAAGCAGGGAACAGAGGTGGCTCAAGCAATTGAGTGCCTCTCTCCCATATGGGAGGTCCCAGGTTTGTTCCTGGTGCCTCCTAAAGAGAAGACGAGCAGACACAGAGAGCACACAGCAAATGGACACAGAGCAGACAGCGACCTCAAACAACAAGGGGGGGGATAAATAAATAAAAATAAACTTCTGCTCCCTGCTTTGTTGTGTCTCTCATTATGTTTTTCTTCTTGTATCTCTTGTTGCATCATCTTGTTGTGTCAGCTTGCTGCGGCTGCCTGTCGTGCCAGCTCAGTGTCTTCTTTAGGAGGCACTTGGAACCGAACCAGGGACCTCTCATGTGGTAGGTGGAAGCTCAATCACTTGAGCCACATCTGATTCCCTCTCCTTCATTTTTTAAAAAAGGATTTATTTATTTATTTATTTATTTATTTTCTACACCACCACCACCACCCCACCCCACTCCCGTTGCTTTGTGCTTGCTGTCTGCTCTCTATGTCTGCTTGTCTTCTCTTTAGGCGGCACTGAGAACCGATCCTGGGACCTTCCAGAATGGAGAGAGGCTGATCGATCTCTTGCACCACCTCAGCTCCCTGATCTGCTGGGTCTCTCATTGTGTCTCTTCTGTGTCTCTTTTTGTTGTGTCATCTTGCTGCGCCAGCTTTCCTGCATTGGCCAGCACTCCTGTGTGGGCCAGCACTCCTGCGTGGGCCAGCACTCCATGTGGGCCAGCACTCCATGTGGGCCAGCACTCTGTGCAGGCCAGCTCACCATGTGGACCAGCTTGCCACATGGGCCAGCTTGCTTTTCACAAGGAGGCCCCCGGAGTCGAACCCTGGACCTCCTATATGGTAGACGGGAGCCCAGTTACTTGAGCCACATCCACTTCCATTTCTCCCTCATTTTTGAATGAAAGTCTGGCTTGATATAAAGTTCTTAGCAATTGTTTTCTTTCAGTGGTTTAAATATTTTGTACCACTGCCTTCTTGCCCCCATGGTTTCTGATGAGAAGACAGCACTTAATCTTATTGGAATTCCCTTGTACATAACTAGTTCCTTTTCTCTTGCAGCTTTCAGAACTCTCTCCTTTTCCTTGGCATTGGAGTATTTGATTACTATGTGTCTGGGCATAATTCTCTTTGAGTTTATCCTGTTTGGGGTTTGTTGGGCTTCTTGAATGAGTATTGTATTAGTCTGCCAAGGGGTGCTGATGCAAAGTAACAGAAATCTATTGGTTTTTATAAAGTGTATTTATATGGGTAAAAGCTTACTGTGCCAAGGCCATGGAAAGTCCACCTCAAGATACCATAAGAGATACTTTCTCACCAAAGTCAGTTGCTGTGTGTTGAAGCAAGATGGTCACTGATCTCTGCCTGGTCTCTCAGGACTTCCTATATCAGTCTCTGGCATAGGGCTCATTTCTTTCTGCTCAGCTGCTGTATACTCTTCTGCTGAAAACTATCAGGTGAATGGCTCATCTCTCCCTGGGGCCCCAGTATCAATCATGACAGAGTTCTCTCTCTCTTCTCATGTATCTTTTTGGGTGAGTATCCATTTATCTAGGCCCATCAAGGGGGCAGGAAGTCAACCTGAGTCATGCCTTACTGACATGATGGAATGAAAACCCTCATTTTAACAGGTAATTTAATCAAAGACATCTCAGCTGAATCTAATACAATCAAATGGTATCACACCCAGAAGTATAGATTAGTTTACAAACATAATCTTTCTCTTTTTGTGATTCATAAATATTCTCAAACTGCCAGAAGTATATCCATGTCTTTTGTTAAATTTGGGGAGTTTTCTGTCATTATTTCATTGAATATTCCTTTTGCTCCTTTCTTCCTTGTCCCTTTGGGACTCCCATAATGTGCATATTGGTATACTTGAAGGTTTCCCATGGGTCTCTTAGGCTCTGTTTTCTCTTTTATATTCCTTTTCTTTCTGATTCATTTCAAATGTCTTACCTTCGATATCACTGATTCCTTCTTCTATCACCTCCAATCTGCTGTTGAACTCATCTGTGGAATTTTTCATCTCAGTTATTGTGTTCTTCAACTTCAGTATTTCTGTTTGGTTTCTATTGAAACTCTCAATGGTATCCCCATATTGTTCATTCATTGTTTTCCTCATATCCTTTATATCTTATTCTGTGTTTTTCTTTATCTCCTTGAGCATACTGAGGAAAAAAATTTTTAAGTCTCTGGTAAGTACAAAGTCTAGTTCTTTTGTTGATGGGTCCTGGATTTTTGTTCCTTTTAGTGGGTCATCATTTCCTGTTTGTCTTGTAATCTTTTGTTGCAAACTGTACATTTTAATATTTTAAAGTGTCAGCTGTGAGATTTAGTTCCTGAGCGGTCACTTCCTTATTTTTGTATGTAGATAGTGATATCACAGAGATTTTATTGAATGATAGAAGATAATCAGAACAAACAAACCAAAAGAAAAAGCATCTTTCACTGTCTTTGCAAATTGGCTCTGCATTGACTGGTGGTCTCCTTCAGAGCTTAGCCCTCCTATCAAGAGATCAGCCTGGACTTCTGGGAAGATGGCTGACTAGAAAGACGTGGAACTCTCTTCTCTCCCAGAAAAATAGCTAGAGGACAGGAATAAATGGCCTGGAAAGAAATCTTGTGGGGATTAGGACACCAGGGAAAGGCTGGACACTGCCCAGAAGAGAGAGGGGCAAAGGAAAAGAATCACGGTGACAAAAGTGGGGGCTAAAAGCTGCAGCTACAACTCCCAGGATCCTCCCCCACCCTATAGACACTTTTGAATTCTCGGGGCTTGGGGCTGGCAGCTACAGACAAAGTGGGCCCCAGGGATCCACCTTCCCATGAAAGGGGAGAGAGAAGGACACAGCCTAAGGCTGACTCAGCTTTTGACCCACAGATTTGGACTGCTGTGTCCCAGGAGCCCTTCCAGGCTGGGTGGGGCTGTGCCATTGTTTGCCTTGGGAGCCATCAAGGGTCTAAAGAGATCCAACCCACTCAATTTCCCTCTCTACTAACTCAGACTGATTGTTGAGGACACAGAGGGGAGTGGAATCATTCCCTACCTGGGGAAAAGGGCAGGGGCTGCCAGCAAAGGTTGGAGAACTGCCTCTGAGAAAGTTTGAATTAAAAGCCTCTTAGCCTTCAGGCAGGATCCTCTATCACATTGATCCAATCCATGTTACAGCAAACACACTCTGACTAGGCTTTCAACTGAGAGGGCTGCCAAAGAGCACCATCTGCTGGTGGGCCTAAAAGTGCAGAGAGGAAGTTAAGTAAGAGAGGCTTTTTCTGGCCTTTACAGCCTCCCTCCCCAAAACCCTTGGAAGTGTGTCTGCAACCCATTACTGAGTCCAATGCCAAGATTTGAGGAACTAACAGGGACAATCCTAAAGATCCAGATCAGGTTAAACCACAAATCAAAGAACAGCGGTAATACACAAACTCCTGCCACTAAATACCTATGAAAGAGAGAGAAATAGAGCATCTGAGTAAACTCACTATCCTAATCAGATGCCTAGACATCAGCAAAAACATTACAAGCCATACTAAGAAAATAGAAGAAATGGCCCAAGAAAAGGAATATATCAAAGCCCCAGAAGAGACACAGGATTTGAGACAACTAATCAAAGAGGTTCATACAATCTCCAAAATCAAATTAATGAGTTGAAAGACAATATGGCTAAAGAGATAAAGAACATCAAGAAGACAACTGAGCAAGCACAAAGAAGAATTTGAAACCCTGAAAAGAAAAGTAACAGAGCTCATGGGAATGAAAGAGAATAGGTGAGATAAAAAACACATTAGAGGCATACAACAGCAGACTTGAAATGATAGAAGAAAGAATAAGTGATACAAAAGACAGAACAGCTGAAATTGAAGATAGAGAAGAACAGAGAGAGAAAAGAATGGAAAAAAATGAGCACGGGCTCAAGAAGGTGAAAAATAACATGAAACACAACAACATACGTGTCATGGAAGTTCCAGAAGGAGAAGAGAAGGGAAAAGGGGCAGAAAGAGTCTTTAAGGGGGCAGTGGATATGGCTCAAGTTGTTTAACTCCTGCCTCCTACATGGGAGGTCCTGGGTTTGGTTACCAGTGCCTCCTGAAAAAACAAAAATGAATAACAAGCAAAACGAATGAAATAAAACCAACTCAGGGAAGCCAATGTGGCTCAGTGGTTGAGTGCTGGCTTCCCACATTAGAGGTCCTGGGTTCAATCTCCAGCTCCTGGTACCTCAAAAAAAAAAAAAAGTATTTGAGGAAATAATGGATGAAAATTTCCCAACCCTCATGAAAGAAATGAACTTACATGTCCAAGTGCAGAGTACCCCAAACAGAATAAATCTGAATAGACCTACTGCAAGACACATACTATTCAAGATGTCAAACATCAGAGATAAAGAGAAAATTCTGAGAAGCAAATCATCATATACAAGGGAAGCCCAGTGAAAATTAGTGTGGATTTCTCATCAGAAACCATGGAAGCAGGGGGGCGGATGTGGCTCAAATAGTTGGGCGTCCGTCTGCCATATGGAGGGACCTGGGTTCACTCCCCGGGACCTCCCGGTAAAATAAAATATGTGTATAGAAGGCGCATGGGCTGCCAGGCTCTGTGTGCCGGTGAGCCGCGGAGCCACCATGCAGCAAGATGATGACGTAAAAGGAGAGAGAAAAGGCGAGATGCTCCGAAAGCTCCGAAAACCAGGAGCAGAGGTGGCGCAGATGGCAGAACATCTCCCTCCTACATTGGAGGTCTCCAGGATCGAATCCTGGTGAAGACTGGAGGAGGAGGATGAGAAGAGATGAAACAGACACAGAGAATTGCCAAGCGAATGGACACACACAAAAACAGCAAAATGGGGAAGAGGGAGTTTAAAATGGATCAAGTAAATAAATAAATCTTTAAAAAAAAAACAAAAAAAAAAAAACATGGAAGCAAGAAGACAATGGTATGATACAATTAAGATACTGAAAGAGAAAAACTGCCAGCTGAGAATTCTTTTTTTTTTAACTGAATCAATTGTATTGGTACATATTAATAATGCATACAATTCACCTAAAGTCAATGGTATTTGGTATAATCACATAGTTGTGCATCATCACTTCAATCATTATTAAAGCATTTTCATATTTGAATAATAATAATAATAAAGAAAAAGAAATAAACAAGAAAATTCTTCACCTCTCAATCTCTCTGTTTCCCCTGCTGTACCTAGCTGCTGTTACTGGCTGTTCTTTTTTATTTTTTTCATTTTTTTTTTCCCTGGCTTTCCTTGCACAATTATTTATTTATTTATTAAGCAGTTTTATTGAGACATATTCACATATCATACGATCTATCCAAAGTGTATAATCAATGGCTTTCAGTACATCACAACGTTGTGTATTCATCACCACAAAAAATTTTATAACCATTTCATTACTCCAAAAAGAAAAACTTCATACCCCTTAGCATGCCTTCCCCAGTCTTACAAACCACTAATCTAATTTCATCTTTATAAATTGATTTATATTTACATTTTATATAAATGAAATCATACGATATGTTACACAATATATTTAGTTCTTAATAGTGCAACCATACAGTATTTGTCCTTTTGTGTCTGGCTTGCTTCACTCAACATAATGTCCTCCAGGTTCATCCATATTGTCATATGCTTTACGACTTCATTTCTTCTTACAGCTGCATAATATTCAATCGTGTGAATACACCACAGTTTGTTTATCCATTCAATGGTTGATGGACACCTGGTTTGTTTCCAACTTTTGGCAATCCTGAATAATGCCACTGTGAATATTGATGTGCAGATGTCTGTTCGCATCACTGCTCTCAGTTCTTCCGGGTATATATGCAGTAGTGGTATTGCCAGGTCACATGGTAGATCTAAATTCAGCTTCTTTAGGAACTGCCAAACAGACCTCCACGGTGGCTGTACCATTCTGCATTCACACCAACAGTGAATAAGTGTTCCTATCTCTCCACATCCTCTCCAGGACTTGTAGATCTCTGTCTTTTTAATAGTGGCCATTCTGATAGGTGTGAAATAATATCTCATTGTAGTTTTGATTTGCATTTTCCTAATCATTAGTGATGTTGAACATTTTTTCATGTGTTTTGTTGCCATTTGTAGCCAATAATTCTTTATCCAGCAAATTGTCCTTCAGATATGAAGGTGAGTTTAAAATATTCACAAATTAACAGAAACTAAGAGAATTCATTAAAAAAGAATCCACTTTTTCAGGAAATATTAAAAGGAGCCTTACAGCCCCAAAGAAAAAGACAGGAGAGAGAGGCTTGGAGGAGAGTGTAGAAGGCAAGAATAGAAGAAAGGATACACAAAAGAGTAAAAATACAGATGAAAATAAGATATGACATATGAAAAACAAAGAATAAAATGGTGGAAGTAAATAATGCACTTACAGTAATATTATTGAATATGAATGGATTAAATTCCTCAATTAAAAGATTAAAAGATATAGGCTGACAGAATATATCTTGGATAAAAAACATGAGAAAAAAAAAAAAAAGAGAGAAAAAGCCATCCATATGCTGCCTACAAGAGACTCACTTTAGATCCAGGGATACAAACCAGCTAAAAGTGAAAGGTTGGAAAAAGATACTCCATGCAAACAGTAACCAAAAAAAGAGCAGGGGTAGCTATACTAAAAATGGACAAAACGGACTTTAAATGCAAAAAAGTTATAATAGATACAGAAGGTCATTATATATTAATAAAAGGGACAATCCACCAAGAAAAAATAAAAGTCATAAATATCTATGCACCTAACCAGGGTGCCCCAAAATACATGAGGCAAACTCTGGCAAAACTGAAGGGAGAAACAGACATCACTATAATAATAGTTGGAGACTTCACACCACTTGCATCATTAGATAGAATAACTAGACAGAAGATCAGCAAGGAAACAGATACCTTGAACAATGTGATAAATGAGCTAGACCTAACAGACATATACACAATGTTGCACACAAACTCAGCAAGTTATCATTCTTCTTAAGTGCTCACAATCTTTCTCCAGGATAGACCACATGTTAGGTCACAAGGCAGGTCTCAATAAATATAAAAAGATTGAAATTATACCAAGCACCTTCTCAGATCATAATGGAATGAAACTGGAAATCAATAATAGACAGAAAAGAGGTAAAATAACAAATATTTGGAGGCTGAACAACATACTCCTAGATAATCAGTGGGTCAAAGAAGAAATTGTCAGTAAAATTAGTAAATATATTGAGATTAATGAAAATGAGAACGCAACTTATCAAAACTTATGGGGAAGCAGAGGTGGCTCACAGCAAGTGCAAACAATGGTGGGGGGAGAATGAATCTTTTTTTAAAAATTGGGGAAGCAGCTGTGGCTCAAGCATTTGAGCTCCCGTTTATCATATGGAGGACCTGGGTTCAATCCCTGGGACCTCCTGGTAAAAAAAAAAAGAAAAGAAAAAGTGGCCCAGACCTGCGTGGTGAGGCACAGGCCCCCATGCAGCAACTCCGTGGTGAAGAGACACACCAAAAAGACGATGATGCAACCAGATAGAAAAAAAAATTTATGGGATACAGCGAAGGCAGTGCTGAGAGAGAAATTTATAGCCTAAATGCTATATTAAAAAAGAAGAAAGAGTTAAAGTAAAGATCTACCTGAACAACTGGAAAAGCTAGAAAAGGAACAGCAAACCATTCACAAAGCAAGCAGAAGGAAAGAAATAATAAAGATTAGGGCAGACAAAAACTGGAAGCAACCAAGATGTCCCTCAATAGATAAACTGATAAACTGTGGTACATCTATACAATGGAATATTATTCAGTAGTAAAAAGAAATGAGCTATCAAGCCATGGAAAGACATGGAGGAACTTAAATGCATATTGCTAAATGAAAGCCGTCTGTTTGAAAAGGCTACATACTGTGTGATTCCAATTACATGACATTTTGGAAAAAGAAAAAGTATAGAGACAGTAAAAAGATCAGTGGTTGCCAGGGGATTGGGAGGAGGGGATGAAAAGGTGGTGTACAGGGGACTTTTAGGGGGATGAAATTATTCTGTATGAAACTGCATTATGCATTTGTCAATATCCATAGAACTGTACAACACACAAAAAAATAAATCCTTAATGTAAGCTAAAGTTAATAATATATCAATATTGGTTCATGAATTAAAAAAAAAAAAAAAGATTAGGGCAGAAAAAAATGAAATTGAGGAAAAAAAAAAGAAAATAAACAAAACCAAAAGCTGGCTCTTTGAGAAGATCAATAAAATTGACAAACCCCTAGCTAGAATAACAAAGAAAAAAAGAGAGAAGATGCAAATAAATACAATCAGAAATGAAAGGAGGGAAATTACAACTGATCCCACAGAAATAAAAAAGATCATAAGAGGATATTATGAGAAACTGTATGCCAACAAACTAGACTACCTAGATGAAATGGACAAATTCCTAGAACTGCACAAACAACCTACACTGACGTTACAAGAAATACAAAAACTTAACAAACCAATCCATTTAAAGAGATTGAATCAGTCATCAAAAATCTCCCAGCAAAGAAAAGTTCAGGACCACATGCCTTCACAGGTGAATTCTACCAAGCATTTTGAAAAGAATTAACACCAATCCTGTCTAAATACTTCCAAAATTTGAAGAGGAGGGAAAATTTCCCAATACATTTTATAAAGCCAACATCACCCTAATACCAAAGCCAGATAAAGACACTACAAGAAAAGAAAATTACAGACCAATCTCTCTAATGAACATAGATGCAAAAATTCTCAACAAAGTACTTACAAATCAAATCCAACAGCATATCAAAAGAATTATACACCACAACTAAGTGGGATTTATTCCTGGTGTGCAAGGCTGGTTCAAAATAAGAAAATCAATTAATGTAATACACCACATTAACAAATTAAAGGGAAAACAACCACAGGATCATCTCATCAATGCAGAAAAGCATCTTTTCTTGATAAAAAAACACTTTGAAACATAGGAATAGAAGGAAAATTCCTTACTATGATAAAGGACATATATGAAAAACCCTCAGCCAACATTGTTCTCAATGAGGAGACACTGAAAGCTTTCCTTCTAAGATCAGGAACAAGACAAGGATGCCCACTGTCACCATTGTTATTCAACATTGTGCTAGAAGTTCTAGCTAGAGCAATTAAACAAGAAAAAAAAAGGCATCTAAATAGGAAAAGAGGAAGTAAAACTCTTACTGTTTGTGGATGACATGATCCTGTACTTAGAAATTTTTGAAATGCCTGCAACAAAGCTTCTTGAGCTAATAAGTGAGTTCAGCAAAATGGAAGGATACAAGATCAACGTGCAAAAATCAGTAATGATTCTGTACACTAGTATTGAACAATCTGAGGAGGAAATCAGGGGGAAAAATTCCATTTACAATAGCAACAAAAAGACTCAAATAACTACGAATCAGTTTAACCAAAGTATAGGACCTATATGCAGGAAACGACAAAATAATGCTAAAAGAAATCAATGAAGACTTAAACAAATGGAAAGACATTCTGTGTTCATGGATTAGAAGACTAAATATTATGAAGATGTCAATCTTACCCAAACTGATTTATAGCTTCAATGCAATACCAATCAAAATTCCAACAGCCTACTTTACAGAAATAGAAAGGCAATTACCAAATTCATTTAGAAGAGAGAGTGCACCTGAATAGCCAAAAGCATTCTAAAAAAGAAGAGCGATGTGGGAGGAATTTCTCTGCCTGAACTTGAAACATACTACAAAGCTACAGTGGTCATAACAGCATGGTATTGGCATAAAGATTGACACATTGATCAGAGGAAAGAATTGAGAGTCCAGAAATAAACTCTCACCTCTACAGCCAACTGGTTCTCAACAAACCTACCAAAGCCATGTTAACAGGACAAAACAATCTCTTTAACAAATGGGTGCTGGGAGAACTGGATATCCCTAACCAAAAGAATGAAAGAGGAACCCTATATCACTCTCTATACAATAATCAACTCCAAGTGGATCAAAGACCTAAATATAAAAGCCAGGACCGTAAAACTACCAGAAGAAAATGTAGGGAAACATCTTAAAGACCTTGTGGTAGGTGATGGTTTCTTGGATTCTTACACCCAAAGCACGAGAAACAAAAGAAAAAATAGATAAATGGGACATCTTCAAAATTAAACACTTTTGCACCTCAAAGTACTTTGTCAAAAAGGTGAAAAGACAGCTGACTCAATGGGAAAAAATATTTGAAAATCACAGATCTGATAAGTTTTCTTATCCATGATATATAAAGAGATGCTACAACTCAACAATAAAAAGACAAACGACCTGATTTTAAAA
>JAQZBX010078841.1:0-14060 GCA_029593785.1 Cabassous unicinctus
GCCATGTGAGCCGGCGTGCTCTCACAAGGAGGCCCCGGGAAGCGAACCCGGTGCCTCCCGCATGGTAAACGGGGGCTCTATCGATTGAGCCACACCTGCTCCTGTTGTGAGGTCTTGCTGCATCAGCCTACCACGCTGCGCAGGCCGGCTGGCCTGCCCTCACAAGGAGGCCCTGGGAAGCGAATCCAGGGCCTCCCATATGGTAAACGGGAGCTCTATCCATTGAGCCACACCCGCTTCCCTTGCTATTTTCTGTTTGCACAAAAACTAATTAAAAAAAAATCATTTGACTAAAGTCAAAATTTCAAAGAAATTCATTGGCAGATGAAAATAAAGCAAAATTTTCTGATGGATTCTAATTTTCCACAGTAGTTGGTTTCCAACATGTACAAAATAAGTAAACAAACTCTGTGCTACAAGAAGAAACATCTTAGACAAAATCATCTTAAAAATGAAAAATTTTAAGATCAAGTCTTAAATATTTCAGAACATACTAGAATATGATCTAATTATTCTTCCAGCTGATTACAGAAAATTAAAATCACAGAATTATTCCTGTTAGCTGAACTAAATAGTCTAGTGACTGGATAAGTCTAAATTTGGGCAAAGAGACAGTTGAAGAAATAAGTAGTGCAGAAGTGATATCTGGTTTCATTATAAATACATCATAACTACCATATGTCTATGATTCAGAATGTCAAATTACAACATTTATTAACACCATATGTCTATGGCAGGAAAGCAGTATTTGGTCTCCTATAGAGAATAATAAAGGAAGAACATGTCTTTTCTAGAGAGGAGAAAAGAATATAAATGGAAATGATAGGAAAAATAAGTATGGTTCCCAAAATAAAAGGGCCATTAATTGAAGAGAGCAACAACATTGACACTTAAAAGTATTATCCCTATTATTAGGAATAATATAATATCATCTCATTCTTATTTTGTGTTACAATTATTATGTATATATGAATACATATATAAAAATACGGCCACTATATGGTGACTAGGCAATTTTGGAATAAATCCATAGTCTAAGTCACAATGTGCTTAAATCATTTATATCTTAACTGCTCATTTATACCTGAATAAGTTTTTATTAAGCATACTAATTTTTCCAAATGATGTAATAACAATTTTGATTGCAGCATTTTATTTTTCTGAGTTACATTTGAGAAAAAGAAGCCAGCTGCTTCACCTATTTTAATACTAGTGTATTCTGGGAGCAGGTTATGCAAATATATGTATAGAAACTTAAAAGAACATACATTTCCCATGAGGAGACATCATTTAGTCTGAGTCATTGGTATGTATTTGCAAAATATTCTAACACTGCAAACAAGAAGTTTCAGGATTGGGCACGTTTAAAGGTTTCTGCTCTACTACAATGATGCTGGTGTACTTCTACACAAGCCTCTTAGTGATGTCAATCAACTGATGGTGGGGCTTTATCAATGAATTGCTTGATATCCATCATTTCCTGGTGACATGAACTATGTGCATCAAGCCCTCAAAGGTTCTGAAGGTTACATTTGCCGGATTGACCAATGTTTTCAGCGTTTCAGCAGTAAGACAACCAAACATTAGAGGAACTAAAGGGTCGCAATCTCCATGGCACTTTATTAGCGCCACTGATAGGACCCTCTGGAAATGAATCCTGAAGTGGAAACCAGCAACTGAGTGCAAAACGACACCTGCCAGTTTCTACTGTGTGGTAAGAGAAGTATATAAAGATAAAGCGCCTCCCTGAGAAAATCCTCCCAAAATAATCCTGTAAAAAGGATTTCCATTCTTTTCTTAGGCTACCAAAGTTTTGATGTTTTCCACTGCCTGCTTGATTCTAGGTTCGTCCTCCTGTGAATCAGGCGAAAGTCCAATAATTTCAAACCAGCAAGGCATACTCATGTTCACATTTAATGTGACAGGCATAAACGGCGCATGCTGGCAGATAAGTGAACCTGCAAAGGCTTTTGCCCACCCATGCCCTGAATCTCCTAATCCATTAAGAAAAATAACCGCTCGGTGGCTTTGCGGGCGGCCGGCAAGATGGCGGGCAAGATGGCGGGCAGCTGACATGTGGCTTGCGCTTCGGAAGTGGAAGGGTAGAAGCCCGGGTGGCACGAGGGACCAGCCAGGGAGAGCCGGAGTCCAGGCGCTCAGCCGCAGGCGCACCAACGACGCACCGCACCCCCCACGTGGGGCACGCGCTTGAACCCTGCGTCCTCTTTGCCCCTCTCATTTCCTTTTAGAGCTGCTCTTGTCAACTCTTTGTTATCTTCTTTTGGTATTACTCTTTCTTCCCGATTCCGTTCTTCCTTTGACCTTTTACCTTCTGTCTTTTTAATAATAAATCTTTGTCTATTTATGACCTCTACCAATTACACATTCATACTTACATTTTATCATCTTTGACTACTTTATGCAGCAGACCATTTGTCAACTATTGTGGAGTGTGCACAGACACACAGACCTTCTGGAGAGTACATGTTTCAGTTTGACGGGGATGAGATGTTCTACGTGGATCTGGACAAGAAGGAGACTGTCTGGCACCTGCCGGAGTTTGGCCGAGCCTTTTCCTTTGACACTCAGGGTGGGCTGGCCAATATGGCCGTATTGAAGAGCAACTTGAATCTCATGATCAAACGTTCCAACCACACCCAGGCCACCAGTGGTACTGTCTGTCTTTGCTTCTTCCTCTGTAGTGCAACTGGGAAGGGACGGGAGACTCCTCTGCCACCTGCAGAGTGGGAGGGGGACCCAGGTGCCCACAGCTGAGTGACCCTCTTTTCCTGAGTGACCATGGGCTTAGTCCAGTCCACCTGAGGGACTGACCCATCCTTATTCAAGAGAAAGGTTGAGCTGAGTGGGGTTGATCAGAATGAGACTCTTGCTCTGATTCAGAAACCCAGAGTACCATAAAGTCTGAGCCTGAGATATAGGAGAACCCAAAAGTGAATTTATCCCAGACAAGGGCTCACCAAGTGCTGTCTCTTCTCAGAGCCCCCTGAAGTGACCGTGTTTCCCAAGGAGCCCGTGGAGCTGGGTCAACCCAACACACTCATCTGCCACCTGGACAAGTTCTTCCCGCCAGTGCTCAATGTCACGTGGATGCGCAACGGGCAACCAGTCACTGAGGGCATAGCCGAGAGCCTCTTCCTGCCCAGAAGAGATTATAGGTTCCACAAGTTCCACTACCTGACCTTCGTGCCCTCAGCTGAGGACTTCTATGACTGCAAGGCGGAGCACTGGGGACTGGACAAGCCGCATCTCGAGCACTGGGGTAGGGAGCACTAGGGTAGGGAGCACTGGGGTAGGGAGCATTGGGGTAGGGAGCACTGGGGTTGGGAGCATTGAGTAAGGAGCACTGGGTAGGGAGCCTCTCCTTACCCTCCCTGGCACCCTCTACTTCCAGGACCTGGTGCCCTCAGCACGAGCTTTCCCCACTCACCAGGTCTGGGTCTACTCCCTCTACTAACATACCATCTAATGGTCTGTAAGCTTCAACATCACACATGCCTCAGGCTTGCTCCACCACTCCTGCACCTCTGACCCCATCTCTTTATTCTTTCCACAGAGGTCCAGGAGCCCCTCCAGCTGCCTGAGACGAGAGAGACTGTGGTCTGTGCCCTGGGCCTGGCTGTGGGCCTGGTGGGCATCATTGCCGGCACCATCCTCATCATGAGGGCTCTGCGTTCCAGTAGCAACCCCCAGGCCCGGGGGTCCCTGTGAGTTATTCTACAGATGGGGACCTCAGGATAAGGCCAGATCTGGGATCTGCAGTATATAAACAGGGAAAGATGAATTCAATATGATCAGTGTCTGTTGATCTCTTAGTGCATTAGAAGCATTGAGCTGCATAATAATAATAATAATTCTGATGATTTATTGTGTAATGACTATGTTAGGCAGTGTTCTGAGCACTTTACATGTATTAACTCATTTTTCTCCACAAGTGCTTTATGAAGTAGGTACTACTATTGCCATCATTTCTCACATGTGAGGTAGAAGGTACAGAGGCAATAAGCAACTTGACCAAGGTCATACAGCTAGGAGGTAGTGTGTGAGCTACCATCAAATCCAAGAGTGTTTGCTTAACCACTACTCTATACTTCCTCTTTAGTTTAAGAAGGAAAAGACCAAGTCCAAACCTAAAAGACACCTGAGGTCTAGTAGTGGCACCAGATAGATATTTCTATATATAATTATAACACAGTCTGATAGATGGTTTGCTTGCTATCCCACTGAAAACCACTTGTACTCACTAGGTGGAAAAGCTTAGTTGATGGTACAGACGCAAGAGAGTCTTTCTGTGAGCTAGAGTGTATGTACATCACTATTGCAGAGTGGTGGGAATGTGGATGTAGTAGTTTGCTATTATTTGTGAATTCCAAAAAGAGATACAGATTGTGTTTGTAAACTGGTCTGTTCCTATGAGTACGATACCCTTTGATTGATTTAAATCCAAAGGTTTTAACTTTACTTGATTAATTAAGGATTAGGGCTTTGATTTAACCACGTCAGTAGAGTGTAATTCAGTTTAAGTCCCCACCCCCTTGGTGGGGTATATAAATGGATACTCAATCAAGGAAACAGAAGCAGATACTCAAGAAAAGAGAGAGAGCTCCACAGACACGGAAAAGGACTTTGATCCTGAGGTCCAGGGGAGAGATGAGCCATTTGCCTGATAGTTTGCAGCCGAAGAGAACAGAGCAGCTGAGCAGCTAGGGAAGGAGAGACCAGGCCCCCTATCTTCCTTCAACACATGGCAACTGACTTTGGGTGAGAAATCAACCTTGAGTTGGACTCTTTAGGGTCAACTGTAAGCTTTTACCCCAAATAAATACCCTTTGTAAAATACCAACAGATTTCTGGTACTTTGCATCATCACCTTTGGCTGACTAATACAGCGGAGAAGCATGGGAAAAATACAATTAATGTACATGTATTTTTAATGAACCAAAGCAGCATTATAGATCTGATTCTGCACATCTAGTCTGTTGCTTCTAATTGTTCCATAGGACTCTAATGTATATACCTGCTCATCCATATTCCCACTGCTACATCTGGATTGCCTCTAACTCCCTGTTATTGTAAGCAATGCTTGTGTTTCCATACAAACCTGCAAATCTAGAATGTATGTACCCCAGAAAGGAGTTGCGGGGTCATTGTGGTGCAACTCCTAAATTTAAAAATGTACTGCTCAGCTGCTTACCACAATGGGCTGCTCTAGATCTCTCTGTTGCCATTAATTTTAAGATTCACAATATTTTATCTACCCCTTTTGAGTTTTCTTAAACTAATTAATACCCCTCCTCTCCTTACACCCTCACACAAAAAAATAAACTTTACATGCTCTCATGTCCCTTTGTTCTCAGCCACATGCACGTGCCCTGCCTTTATTCCATCCTGTTGCTATTGAGTAGATATAGACTCTATCCAATTTATATCTGGATTGCTATGGATACAATAAACTATAAAATTTACTAAGTTATTTAATATCTCTTACTTTCCATATCCATTATAGAGTCTCCTGAAGTTATTTCTTTTCTTATTTGAACACTTCCTTCAAGAGTGAATCTTTGGGTAACAAACCTTCTGATCCCTTGTATGTCTGAAAATATCTATGTTTTTTCCCACCTTCATATTTAAAAGACAGCTTTCCAGGATGCAAAATAGAGGGTTCAAATTTCTTTTCCTTCAATACTTTGAAAATATTACTCCATCATTTTCTTGCTCCTACTGTTGCTGTTGATAAGTTCACTATCATTCTGATTCTGGTTCATTGGTAGGTGATCTGTTCTTTCTCTTGGGAAGTTTCCAGAACTCTCTCTTTGCCTTTGATGTTATTAAGTTTAACTGTAATGAGTCTATGTAAGGTTTCCCCATTTTTTCTCCTCTTTAAAACTCTATGAACCCTTTTATTTTGAGGCCTTATTTTTTCAATTTGGGAAATTGGTAATTATTTCTTCACATGTCTCCTACCCTCCATTTGTTTTTCCACTCTGTTTGCATCTCCTATTCTCTGTAAATTGACCCTTCTGTCTCTTCACTCCATGCTTCTTAGGTTTTCTTTGGTACATTCTGTCTTTATCTTCTTTTACTACCTTCCAGGAAACTTGTTGCATATGACTATCTCATACACTAGTTCATTCATTGTTTATATTATTTGCTATTTACTGTATTTTTCTTTAAATTTAACAAATTTATTTTGTTAAATTTCGTGATCAATATCCTACATGAATATAGATGAAAACTGTTTTGTAAAATATTAGCAAATCTATCCCTGTAATATAGAAATGAAAAAGTTATCATAAAAAATTAAAAGAAAGAAAAAAAAAGTCATCATGAATGTTTGAGTTTGCTAAACTTCTTAAAGGCGATATTTCAGAAATAGGTTGACTTTTACATTTGGAATTTATAAGTTTGTAAGATTACATTTCTGAGGCTGAGAAAAATGTCGAAATCAAGGCATCATCATCAGGTGATACTTTCTGCCCAAAGTTGCGCCACTTGTTTTCCTGGATTCCTCTGTTGCATGGCAAGGTATACGGCAATATCTGCCAGTCTCTGCCTTCTCCACTGGATTCTGTTGCACACAGTTTCTGACTTCATGGCTTCTTCTCCAATTCTGTGGCTCTTTGTCGTGTTTCTGTGGCCTTCTTTCTCTGCTCCTCTGGTTTTTCTCTCTGTATTCATCTTATTTATAAAAAACTCCAGTAAGAAGTTTAAGACTCACCCTTGGTCACACCCTACTAAAGTAACCTAATCAAAAGATCCCATGAACAATATGTTCATATTCACAGGAATGGATTAACTCTAAGAACGTGATTTTCTGTGGTTAATCCATTTTCAAACTCCCACAATCAATAAGTAGAATTTAGCCCCAAAATGTACTGTTCTTGTAACATTCAAATATTTAATCAGGGCAGGGAAGCAGATGTGGCTCAAGCAATTGGGCTTCCATCTACCATATGGGAGGTCCTGGGTTTGAAACCCAGGGCCTCCTGGTGAAAAGAAAGCTGGCCTGTGCTGCAAGCTGGCCCAAGCAGAGAGCTGGCCCATGTGGAGTGCCAGCCCGTGCAGGAGTGCCTGCCCACATGGAATGCTGGCCCATGTGGAGAGCTGGCACAGCAAGATGATGCAACAAAAAGAGACACAGAAGAGAGACAATGAGAGACACTGCAGACCAAGCTGCTGAGGTGGCGCAAGAGATTGAGCACTTCTCTTCACTCTGGAATGTCCTAATATAGGTTCCCAGTGCCACCTGGGGAGAAGACAAACAGACACAGAAGAACACCCAACGAATGGACACAGAGAGCAGACAGCTGAGTGCAAAACAACGGGGAGGGTGGGTTTAAAAAAAATGTTAAAAAAATAAAAAAAACACACACAATAAACATAAATAATCAGGGCAATTTCCCATAACAGAAAAAGTGGAAAATACAAATAAATATTTCATTAGATGTATTAAAATCATTTGACATAATTCACCACACATTCATGATAAACTCTCACCAAATAAGAATATAAATTACTTCTAGTTATGACAAAGGGCTTCTACAAATGAATCTGTGACTAACATCACACTTAATAGGGTAAGCATGAAACTTTTCACCCAAATATCAGGAACAAAGCAAGGAAGCCCACAGTTGAAATTCCCATTCAAAATAGACTAGTGTTCTTAGCCACTAAAATAAGAAAAAGGAAACATTTTATTTTTTAAAAAAAGATTGAAGAAATGAAAAAAGAAATGAAACTGTTTCTCTTAAGAATGATTATATACAAAACTGCATGGATTCCATGAAACAACTTTGAGAACCAAAAACTGAAATCAGAAAAGTTGCAGGCTACAATTATAAGAAACAAAAATCAATTTTATTATATCTAAAGAGGAGAAAACAGTTGGAAATAATAGGAAAACAAAGTTCATTTATAGCAGCATCCAAATATGAAACACGTTGCAGGAAATTTAACCAAAGATGTGCAAGGGCAGTCCTCATATCTGTCTCCTTGAACAGGAGAAACTCAGTGTTTTATAGTATTCAAGCAAAGGCAGGAAGGCTTAGGAAAACAAGAGATGAGAGATGATGAGGCTAGAGATAAATGCTGAACATGCGCAGATAGAGCACATGCTTCTGTTAACTTTTAGCCTACTGCGCATGTCAGGCAGCCAACTCTCGTTAGAACTGGCTTGATCCTGTAAGATAGCTGAGGAGTTGGTGTGATCAGTTCTGGGCTGACTCATGCTAATCAACAAGGGGACTATGTATAAGGACTCCCTACTCCAGGGGGTCTACGTGCAAGGGCACCCCTTTCAGCGTTGCAAAACAAGACAAGGGGTTACAAGTGGGGCCAGTCACAAGCGTCCTGTTACTATTTAGTTACAGGGTAAAAATTATGCCATTTCAAAACAGAAGAGCATCAGCATTCAAGAAATAAGGCATCTGGTTTACAGTTCAATGAGTGTAAATTTTACTATTATAACAGGGCAAAATTTCTCCTAGGTTTACCTTCTTTTAACTGTGCATATCTTTGCAGTCAAAACCCAGTAAGATTGGTCTGCCTGCAGGTGTGAAAAACAAGAATTTTTCTATGGGGTGTGTAGGTAGGAATTTTGGCGAAAAGAGAAATGGAAACTTTTATCTAGTCAGGGAGGGAGCTGCTTTGGCAGTGGGGCATGTGGGATATGAAAAACGGGTCTGGGTTCTAGTACAATTCCCCTGTTTTGATTTTCCTTTCCTCAATCTTGAGGGAAAAGGGGTGATTTTTGCTCATACTACTTCGGGTGTAGGTTTATTTGCCTTCTAAGGAAAAAAAGAATTGACCTGCACCTTTGAGACATACATTTATCAGTTAGTTGTAAGAATACTGGTCAAAAAGTTAAAAGTAAGATTTTAAAAAACGACTCTTTTTCAATTTACTAGAGAAAATAACTTTTAGAAAAGCAAATCATAAAATATAGTAAGTGAACTAAAACTAGCATAATGGTTAACAAAATAAGCTTAAAATTTGTTACAACATCTCCAGTAAGGGTAGCAACTCTCAGAAATCATAAAACATAATAATAGATGTATAGCTAAAAAGTTGACTGACATATCAAAAGGGTTAATGATCTTTATTTAAGGACAAAGACTCTTAGACTAGGTAAAAAATACAACTATGTACAATCTCTAAATGATACATAAAATGAAGTTATTCAGAGAAGTTAGGAAGTTGAACAGACAAATGCAAAACAAAAGGAAAGCCTGGGCAATGGCATTGGATGCAAGGCAAAAGGCATTGATGAGTAGAGTCATATTATGCTCTTAAGAGTAAAATCCACAATGAAGACATAACTGCCAAGGATTTGTATACTAATTATGTATAATCACAATACATGAAACAATTGTTACAAATATTTTTAAAAGTTGAGTAGTTTGGCAAAACAGACAGATTACCATTTGCCCCCATAATTCTACAACAGTAGTTGATATTATTATGTCATTCCAGTGAAATGTAGTTTAAAGGAAAATATCAGGCTACAAAAGATTATATTCAATATATGGTAGAGACTGACGACAGGTGGAAGAAACCCATTTTCTTTTCTTCCTGGGCATAATTCCCAGCCCTTGCACTTAAACCCTCCCACATGCGGTCATCAAGCTTCTTGTTCTTCTGCGGGATCACAAAACCTTGGAAGCTCGGCAAGAATGGCAGAGCCACGAGAGAGAAATAGCCCAGGTCCTTCATCTTACTGACCATAAACACCTCCTTTAGACATTATACGAGTGAGACATAAATTTCTATGCTGTTCAAACTATTATATTTTTGGGGGCTGTTTTTTACAGCAACTAGCATTACTTTAGCTAATATAGACTATGATCAGAATTTGAGTGTGTGTAAGAGAGAGAGAAAGAATATGAGTATATGGTTGTCTGTGTGTCATACTTTTTCACAATTATTTTCCCCTATGACTATATAGATGTATTTTTTTAAACAGATCAATTTTATTGATACATATTAATAAAGCATAAATCCACTCAAAGTGTACACTCAATGGTATTGGGTTCAATCACATAGTTGCGCATTCATCACTCCGATCATTCTCAAAGCATCTTCATTATTCCAGCAATAACAACCTCAATACTAAGAAAGAAAAACCAACCAAATAACCAAACAAAACTCATCACTTCCCAATCTCTCTCTGTTAACTCATTTCCCAATCTCTCTCTGTTTACCCTGCCATATATAGCTACTATTCTGTTTCCTTCTCTCTAGTTTATTTGTGTTTATATTTTGTGAAAAAAGTCTTATATATGCAATATCACCCATATTTGTATTTTACATGAGGTTTCCCTATGTTATACAGTCCCAAGTTACATTTTTTAGCTTTCCTTCTAGTAATATAAATGTCCTTAGGCTTTCCCTTTCACCAGTGTCATATTCATATAATAGCTCTACTAGTCACAAACACCATTTCATTTCACTTCCATATATTTACAAACAACCGTTTAACCAGTTCTCACAGATTAACCATCAACTTTCTATGCTCCACACTCATTCTGTTTTCTGGTGACTTATATTCTAATTATTAACTCCATCAGCTTACATACTATATTCAGTTTGTAACAGCACAATCATACAGTATTTGTCCTTTTGTGTCTGGCTTGCTTCACTCAACATAATGTCTTCCAGGTTCATCCATGTTGTCATATGCTTCACAACTTCATTTCTTTTCATAGCTGCATAATATTACATCATGTGTATACACCAGTTTGTTTATTCATCAGTTGATGGACACTGGGGTTGTCTCCAACCTTTAGGTATCATGAATATCACTGCTATGAACATCGGTGTGCAGATGTCTGTTCATGTCACTGCTCTCAGTTCTTCTGGGTATATACCTAGTAGGGTTATTGCTGGGTCACGTGGCAAATCTATGTTCAACTTCTTTAGAAACTACCAAACAGTCCTCCACAGTGACTGCACAATTACACATTCCCACCAACAGTGAATTAGTGTTCCTGTCTCTCCACATTCTCTCCAACATTTACAGTTTTTTGATTTTTTAATAGAGGCCAGTATAATAGGTGTGAAATGATATCTCATTGTAGTTTTGATTTGCATTTCCCTAATCACTAGTGATGTTGAACATTTTTTCATGTGTATCTTCGCCATTTGTATTCTTCCTTGGGCAACTGTCATTTCAAGTCTTTTGCCAATTTTTTTAATCGGGTAGTTTGTCTTTTTATTATTGAGTTGTATGATCTCTTTATATATCATGGATATTAAACCTTTATTGTAAATGTGATTGCCGAATATTTTTTCCCATTGAGTTGGCTCCCTTTTCACCCTTTTGACAAAGTCCTTTGAGGTGCAAAAGTGTTGAATTTTGAGGAGGTCCCATTTATCTATTTTTTCTTTTTTGCTTGTGCTTTGGGTGTACGGTTTAAGAAACTACCACCTACCACAAGACCTTGAAGATATTTTCCTACATTTTCTTCTAGGAGTTTTATGGTTGTTGCTTTTATATTTAGGTCCTTGATCCATTTTGAGTTAATTTTTGTGTAAGTTGTGAGATAGGGGTCCTCTTACTTTCTTTTGGATATGGCTATCCTGCTCTCCCAGCACCATTTGTTGAATAGACTGTTTTGGTCCAGCTGGGTGGGCTTAACAGCCTTGTCAAATATCACTTGACTGTGGCTGTGAGGATCTATTTCTGAGTTTTTGATCCGGTTTCATTGTTCAATCTTTCTGCCTTTATGCCAGTACCATGCTGTTTACCGCTGCAGCTAAGTAATATGCTTTAAAGTCAGAAAGTGAGAGTCCTCCAACTTCGTTCTTCCTTTTTAAGACCTTTTTTTTTTTTTTTTTCTATTCTGTGCCCCTTACCTTTCCTAATAAGTTGGATTATTGGGTTTTCAATTTCTGCAAAAAAGGCTGTTGGGATATTTATTGGGATTGCATTGAATCTGTAAATCAGTTTGGGTAGAATTGAAATCTTAACGATATTTATTCTTCCAATCCATGAATACAGAATGTCCTTCCATTTATTTAAGTCTTCTTTGGTTTCTTTTAGCAATGTTTTGTAGTTTTCTGAATACAGGTCCTTTATGTCCTTGGTTAAGTTTATTCCTAAATATCTGATTGTTTCAGTCACTATTATAAATGGAATTTTTTTTCTGATTTCCTCCTCAGATTGCACATCAATAGTGTATAGAAACACTATTGATTTTTGCATATTATTCCAGTACCCTGCCATTTTGCTGAATTCGTCTATTAGTTCTAGCAGCTTTGTTGTGGATTTTTCAGGATGTTCTCAATACAGGATCATATCATCAGCAAATAGTGAAAGTTTTACTTCTTCCTTTCCTATTTCGGTGCCTTTTTTTTTCTTTATCAAGCCTAATTGCTCTAGCTAAAACTCAATCACAGGCTTTATTAGCCCTTTGTTCCATCAACCCCTTTGCCAGTCAGGTGAAAACCATGGACCCCTTACTAAGTCCACACTGTACTGTGTAATATTTAATAAATATATCATACCCACACCAACATGTCCCCACAAGAATAATGTTTTTTTTTTTTTTCTCAAATTTAAACTCAATGTTATGGATCCCTTGTTAAGGACTGCTGTAGCACAATATTGAATAATAATGGTGACAGTGGGCATCCTTGTCTTGTTCCAGATCGCGGAAAGCTTTTAGGATTTCACCATTGAAATTGATGTTAGCTGTGGGTTTTTCATGTATGCCCTTTTTCATGTTGAGAAAGTTTCCTTCTATTCCTATTTTTTAAAAAGATTTATTTATTTATTTATTTATTTCTCCCCCACCCTCGCTGTTTGAGTTTGCTGTGACTGTTTTTTGTGTGCTTATCTTCCTTTTAGGAGGCACCGGGAACTGAACAGGGAACCTCCTATGCTGGAGTGAGGTGCCTAATTGTTTGAGCCATCACCATTCCCTGCTTTGTTGTGTCTCTCATTATGTTTTTTATCCTTGTGTCTCTTGTTGCATCATCTTGTTGCTTCAGCTCACCATGCCAGCTTGTCACATCAGCTTGCTGTCTTGCTCGTCTTCTTTAGGAGGCACAAGGAACCAAATTGGGGACCTTCCATGTGGTAGGTGGGAGCTCAATCATTTGAGCCACATTGCTTCCCGTATTCCTATCTTTTGAAGTGTTTTATACACTGCTGTGTTTTGTCAAATGCTTTTTCTGTGGCTATAGAGGTTATCATGTGATTTTTTTCTTTTGATCTGTTTATATGATATATTACATTGATTGATTTTCTTATGTTGAACCATCCTTGCATAGCAGGGATGAAACCCACTTGGTCATGGTGTATAATTTGTTTGATGTGTTGATGAATATGATTAGCAAGTATTTTGTTGAAGATTTTAGAATCTAGGTTCATTAGAAAGATTGGTATGTAGTTTTCCTTTCTTGTGGCATCTTTGTTTTGCTATGATATTAGGGTGATGCTGGCATCATAGAATGAGTTAGGCAATGTTCACTCCACTTCTATTTTTTGGAAGAGTTTATGCAGGATTGGTGTTATTTCTTTCTGGAATGTTTGGTAGAATTCACCTGTGAAGTTATCTGGTCCTGGTCTCTTCTTAGTTGGGAGGTTTTTGACGACTAATTCAATCTTGTTGCTTTTGATTGGTCTGTTGAATTAATCAGTTTCTTCTTTTGTCAATGTAGGCTGCTTGTGTGTTTCTAGGAATTTGTCTATTTCCTCTAAATTATTCATCTTGTTGGCACACAAGTTTTCAAAGTATCCTCTTAAGATCCTCTTTATTTCTGTGGGGTCAGTGGTGATATCCCCTTCTTGTTTCTTATTTTATGTATTTGCATATTCTCGCTCTTTTTCTTTGTTAGTCTAACTAAGGGTTTGTCAATTTTATTAATCTTCTCAAAGAACCACTTTTGGTTTTGTTTATTTTTTCTAGTGCTTTATTTTCAATTTCATTTAGTTCTGCTCTAATCTTTGTTATTTCCTTGATTTTACTTGCTTTGGGCTTCATTTGCTGTTCTTTTTCTAATTCCTCCAGGTGTGCAGTTAGGTCTTTGATTTTAGCTCT
>JAQZBX010078842.1:0-14060 GCA_029593785.1 Cabassous unicinctus
GTTTTTTTTTTTTAACCCTTGGATAAAAAGCTCTAGATGACATTATAAGCTGGCATTACTTGATTATTTAAGTGACATATTACTAAAATGAAAACTTGACTATTTGCAAAACTGAGAAAGATGTTACATTTGTTTGATACACTTTTGTTAATCCCAAGAAATGAATTAAAACACTAAATTTAATAAGATTGTGTCCATGCTTGGCAGATTTTCTGCATGCTTTGTGGCAATGCTAGCATGGATAGAAGCAGGAAGTAGACAAAACCGTGTTCAGTCCCAAATGAAGGGCATCATTTCAAAAACCGAAGTTTATTCTTGAATATTTGAGCCAATCACAGTACATATTTTTTAACGTTCCTTTTCTATTACTTTAAGCATTCTGATTGAACTGTTTTTCATTTTCTTTGTTTCTTAATTTTTAAAGGAAACTTTCTCCTTTGCTGTGAGTTTTACTCAAATTCTAAGAAATCTTATTTCAGTTTTAGTTGTCCAAGTAGTCATGATTCCCTACCTCCCTTAAATCTATGGATGGTGCAGACTTTTTAAATTGTTTTTTGAATAACAGACTTTCATTATTTGAATTTTGGTAGTTACTTCTTGGCTTAAAAACGTAAAATTTAAAACACAGAAAAGTAAAAAAGAAATAAAGGAAACCTCCATAATACCTCCCAGAATTCATCTCTGAGTTTCAAGATAACTCATAGTTGATGCTTTTTTGAAGGGTTTCACATGTCTATTGTAATTATGAACAATAGCTCTGAGAACTTAAATACAGAATTATAATGCTTATCTTTCTGAAGAAAATTTTTACTAGACAGATTTATGTTTTTAATGCTATACCTCTTTAAGAATGACAAATATATATATCTTTAGTCTGATTATGATTTTGATTTATTTTTATATAGCCTTTACAGTATTTATTTTAAATAGCTATGAAACTTGTGTATCACAGTGTAGTATATTCAAATGATTTTTTGCAGAATATTGTAGAGAAAAATAAGTATTTTCTTAGTTATATAGTAAGATTGTATGTGATATACCCAGTAGTACATTGGCACAAATGTAGAAGTACAAGGGATTAAATTTAAGAATATTTTAATGCTTTATTTTGTTTCCTTAATCTTAAATGCAAAACACAAATTGGAGAACTGGAGTTTAAAAAAGAAAAATAAAATATTCAGATTCAACTGCATTTTCACTTTCGTTTAGGCCTTAAATGCTACATACATTCTGATGCATAATGAGAACAAAGGATTTGAAAGGATTCACTTAGAAATCTTCCTTTTTTTCTTTGTTGCAACCATATTCTGTATATTTTCAAATTACTTAGACCAAAAATAATTAGAATAATCAACAGAAAATATCTAGAGGTCACCTTTAAAAAATTCCTAAATGCTTGCCTAAATTGTTCATTTTGCAACCAGTTCTTATGAAAAGCAGTTCTATATTTTGTCTATTCTGAGTCTGTTAATTTAGAACTATAACTGTGTTCCAGGAGGAATACATTTTACCCCCTTTTCTAATCATAACCCTCCCTCATTGGTAATTTTGTGTGTCCTAAATGTGACAGAGTTCTCTTAAGATGAGAGAAATTCCACTTATGTTTAAGAATGATTGGTTGAATAGTTTAGCATGTTGCTCTCTTGTATAGCTAGTCATACACTCCAAAATCAATTTTTAAAGATCAACTACCAGTAAAAGAAAACACGGTTAGTAATTTTTGTGAGTATTAATTTAGCCTCCTTGGTAGGGAAATATGTGTGATGAAGGATTTTTCTGTCCCATGTTTTTGTTTTTTGAACAAAGGCAGAAGTGTAGTCTGAAAATATATGTATAAGATGCAAAAATAATGACTAGAATATGCAATGTCATTTATTCTCTGTTTAATAGTTGCAAAAAAAAAAAAAAAAAGGCAGAGATAGGAATGCCTTTGTTGTCTGTACTAATTGGCTATGTGGATTATATAAGCAAACTGCCAGGAAAATTATACCTCATTCTTTATATTCTTCCAGAAATATCCAATAATTGTGTAGCCTATCTGCCAGGAGCAAGCACATTTTTCTGCTTGAGCATATGAAAACATATTCTTCATACCATGTTGCTTCTGTGAAAAACCTAGTCTCTATATCCTAAATCTTCTAATTGCTCCCTCCTCCCAAAAACTTTCATTGTTACTTAGATATTTACTTAGTGCATGAAGAACCAGGTGGACAGTGTCCCTGTATAGACAGGAGAATAGTTGAGGCTTTCTGCCACTCCTAGCTTCTCAGCAGTCTTATAAAAAGGGTGTTGGTCATGACCAGGTAGTTCTTAGTAGGAATGTTCAGCTCATAGCATGGACAATTTCAGGTCAAAGAGAGAGATTTCAATGAATGCATGTTTAAAATATTTAGCAGACTCTCTCTTTTGTGTGTGCTCTGTCTAGAGAAGATTTTTTCCCAAGGGTGAATTTCATGCATTAAGCAAGGACTCGCTTACCTTCAAGGCATTATGTGTGGTTTTTAGAGTTATAAATTCTTTTATGGGAGGGCCAAGGGAGCTAGATATTTAGATAGATATTTTTAGGGCTACAACTATGATCCTTCATTCTATGTGTACTGTAGTGATAAAAATCAAATATCACTATAAAAGTACCAAAAGTAACAGAAAGCAAGCTGGGAAAGAAAAAAACTCAAATAAAATTGAGCACTTGCTATGTGTCAGGCTAAATATGAGACACTATTAGTTCATTTAATTAGTTGATTGCCTATGATTTACACAAGAAAATCGAACTTTGTAAAAGATGTATAGATTACTTTTAGAACACTATTATAAATCTCTTGATAAGAACACTCTTAGAAGGCCCTCCGTTTTTTTCAAGTGGATCATAATATGTGATGCTAAGTGTAAACAAGAAGTATCAACAATTTTTTGTATACCGCATGATGCTAATTTTTAAAGTATACATGTACATCTAGACGTAGTGAAAAAAGGCATAGAAGGCAGTAGAGTTAATTATCTATGGTTATCTGAGTAGTGGGAACGTGAAATTTTTTCTATATAGCTTTCTAGATTTTCTATAGCACGTACACAATTTATAACCAGAAACAGGTTATAAAAATGCATGAACAAAGACAGTGAACTTTGTGTTCCTGGATTTGAAAACAAGCTCCCTAGACCTGTAAATGACCAACCAGCAGAGTTTGTACTGGTCATGGCCAGTTCTTCAGTTCTGACTGTAGAAGAGTGCTAATGTGCAACTCTTGCATCTTAACAGACTATTGAAGTGTTTGTATTGGTCTCCCTGAGTGTTTTGTGGTGAGAGTTAAATTCTTTCACATAATATAAATGGTCAGTAAGGTTGTCTTTGGAAGTGATTTGCCCAGTTATACTGAGTTAGGCCTCCTTGGTATGATTATGCAGAGAGGTGAGATTTTCCTTTGAATTCTAAATAAAATAATGAAATATGAGTTAGAAATACATTTCAAACATTCCTGAACAATAAAATCACTACTGTCTATCCCACCCCCCCACCCCCCGATTTAAATAATTTATGGTGAAGTTCAAAATTTGAATGTTTACTATATCCGCTTTTAAAGGCTACATCTAAATATTAGAGCAAAATGTGTTTGACTTTTTTTGCACATGTATCTAATAACAGTTACTCTATGTATAGAACAAAATGTATTGTTTCTGTTAAGAGAAATATTATGTGAATATATTAAGATATATTTAAAGTCCTAGTTGGGCTGCTTTTTGGAGTCAAAGGAAGACATTAAAAAAATAGCTGAGAAGTGGGGAAGCATAAAGCCTTTGAGAATACTGGATTTTTGGTAATGCTGTCTGGTGGTGGTAGATTAATTCCTGTGTTTCTTTGGATAAAATAGATACTGTGGTATCAGCAAAATAAATTGTAAAGTAATGAAGTAGAGTATTGAAAAGTAATTCATTTTCTATTTATGTGACTTGGGGAAATGGATTGGCAAATTCTGTGGATGTTGGGAACCAATAAATATTATATTCCCTGTTTGTAAAAAGTATTGAAAAGGAAACATTATGTGGTATCTGTTCAGATATCTTATTTCTCTAGAGTTCTGGAATAAAATTTGTTCCGGTTTGCATTTGGATAAAGGCTACATTTTAACCTCCGGCCAGTATATATAGTTCAGTTGTGCTAATGACAAAAATATACCATGCTTTATTGTGAGACAACATTTTACGTACCTACAAATCAGGTTTTTTTTCCCCCTTTTTAAAATACTAAAAATACATCTTAATTCCTCTTTTCCCCCTCAATTAATGTCTTTGAATGTCTAAATCTGTGCTGTCCATTATAGTAGCACTAGCTACTTGTGACAATTTAAATGTAAATTAACTACAATAAAACAAAATAAAATAGACTATTCAGTTCCTCATTTGCCTAGCCACATTTCAAGTGTTCAGTAGCCACAAGTGGCCAATGGCTACTGTAGTGGACAGCACAGATTGTAGAACTTTTCTATTATCACAGAAAATTCAATTGGATGACACAGGTCTAAATTGCAAGGACAATTTAAAAATTCCCTGCACATATTTTTCTGTATCTTAAGATTTACTTATGTTACTCCACTTAATTTTTTCTCTCCTATTATTTGATTTTATCTTTGTTTTTCAGTTTAAAAGGATGCTAAATCGGGAGCTCACCCATCTCTCTGAAATGAGTCGGTCTGGAAATCAAGTATCAGAGTATATCTCAAACACATTCTTAGGTGAGAATGTACTCTTTAAATTGTTTGAAAAATGTTTGTTTTTGGAGGGGAATGGGAGCACCAACTCACTGTGGTAACCAAACAAACATTGGGAATTCCATTTGTTTTCATTCTTCATATTAATAATTTGAGCATCTAAGCCTTAGAATCCAAGATGACAATGTACATTTTTTAAATCAACTTTAGGTATTCTCTGAATTAAAGTTTTATATTGCCAGTTTTTTCCAAAGTACTGAATTATAAAATGCATTTTATAGAGATCTCTGCATTTCAACAAATACCAGTGAGGCAGATATGATTGCTAAAGAAAACCTTGCTGATAATAGCTGTTTGGTGTTCTAGAACACACTGCCTGTCCCCACCATCCAATCCAGATAAAGGAAGTATAATAAATGAAAGGCAGTAACTTGAACATATTATTGATTTGAATTCACTTCAAAACAAAATTGCTATGATATCTAATTAGCATATCCACTAAACATTTATTGAACACATACAATGTGTAAGGATGAGCTAGAGGAGCTCACTGCCTTGAATGGATGAATGTACTGAGATATCTTGGATCTTTTATTAGAAAACAATTAGCTTATATACATTTCACTTGCCTGATAATATTGGAGATTTGATCTCTGTAAACCTTGTTACATTATAACACTTATTTCATTATAGCATAGAAAATATAAAGTTGCAGAAATAATCCAAGTTATCTGAAAATGCTCTTTTTACTCCCACAGTATGACCCATTTCAGTTGGTATTATGTTTACACACTGTTGTTTTTATGACTGGTGTGTATGAAGTTTCTACCATTTCAAAGTAGGTACTATAACTGAAGTCCTTAATTGGCAAGAGCAATTTTCAAGCCACTAAGTGAATTTCAAATATGAATGGAGTTGATGGCCAGTGGCAACAACCAATGTGCTTTGCTTTTTCAGAGTCTGCTATCATGATAAGTCTTGTAAGAAATTTTTATTAGGTCATTCTATTAAAGAAGTAACCATGGAGTACATTTAATATTGTTTTTCAGTATTTATTTGCTTAATTTTGCATTTGAGGATATCAAATTAAGTTCACATCAAATTGTAAGTGCTTAACACTCTAAAAAGTTTTTTGACCTGGAAACATTTCCTGGAACATATAATGATCATTATAACCTATCCAGTTAATATATATTATGATAAAAAAAATTTGAATTAATAATAAATGTAGAATGTTTAAAAATTTTTTTAAGATAAGCAACATGAAGTGGAAATTCCTTCTCCAACTCAGAAGGAAAAGGAGAAAAAGAAAAGGCCTATGTCTCAGATCAGTGGAGTCAAGAAGTTGATGCACAGCTCTAGTTTGACTAATTCAAGTATCCCAAGGTTTGGAGTTAAAACTGAACAAGAAGATATTCTTGCCAAGGTAAGAGGACTTCAAGGATCATGACCATAAATAAGTGATGATGTCTTTTAATGACTTCTGAGTCCCTCTCTTGTACTTAGATGGAAGAATCCATAAACTTGCATTATTTTGAAGTTGAGCATGTACTTTATAAAGCTCTTTCTAAATTATTGGGATCTCATTAATATGTAGATTTAGACAGATGGTTTGGTATGTGTGTTCTCTCCTTTTTTGCATCTACATTTGTTTGATCTTAAAGAGTTGATAATTGTATCTTCTGGGTTTTAGGAGAATAGTTAAGGTTTTGTAAATTCATTTTATCCTCTGAAGAAATGCTTTGAGGCTAATAGTCAAAGTATGTAAATAAATTGCATTGTCAAAATCATAAGATTAAACAACACTTATCAGTTTTCATTACATTTAAGTGAACTTGCCTAAAATTTGCCTGTACTTGCAGTGTGCATCATCAATCACATATAAATGAATCATATACAAAAATTAACACTTTTCATTAAAATCAGTAATTTTTAAATGATCATGTTCATTCATTTTCTACTTGTGCTTTCTCAGTTTTTGATATCTTTTCTTATCCCCAGGAACTAGAAGATGTGAACAAATGGGGTCTTCATGTCTTCAGAATAGCAGAGTTGTCTGGAAACCGGCCTTTGACTGTTATCATGTACACCATTTTTCAGGTAACATGATTGAATTCTGTCACATTTCTTTTATTTGGAGACTTAATATCCAGTCTGTGTATTGTTCATGTATTCTCTTCTTCTTCTTTTGCTTATTTCTCTTTGTTAATTTTGATACTTTTTTTGGTCTTAGCTACTCCTTTACCAAGGAACAAATAAGGATACAGAAAGGTGGAGTGTGGGTAAAAGACAAATCAATTTTGTCATATTTTTTTCCATTTAAGAAAAAGATGTGGTTTGGAAAAAGTGAAGGGATGCTTTAAAATAATAGTTAAAAGCAATCTACATCACCCTAACTAGATAGAGAATTAGGTGCTAACTTTAATAAAAAAGAATAAGTCTCCTGCTGACTCAGCTTAGGATATAATTTCTTCAGCCACTTTGTGTTTACTTCTCCATATCCATTTCTCACTTTTTTGCACTTTTACCCCAGCTCAGGATTGGGTGTGTGTGTGTGTATGTATTTTTGTTTGTTTTTGAGGTGCTGGTGGCTGGGGATTGAACCCATGGCCTTATATGTGGGAAGCTGGTGCTCAACCACTGAGCCACATCAGCTTCCCTGAGTTGGTTTTTTCATTCGTTTTTGCTTGTTTCTTTTTGTTTTTTCAGGAGGCACCGGGAACTGAACCCGGGACCTCCCATGTGGGAAGCAGGCACTCAACTGCTTGAGCTATGTCCACTCCTCAGGATTGGGATTTAATAAGAAATCGAGGCTGTAGATACCCTGGGACTGGAATGGTAAACTCCAGTCCTAAAGAGAATGTTTGTGTTTCTATTGGTGTGATCCAGTAACCGACTCAGTGGAATTGGCCTGCAGCTGCCCTCATGAGAACAGAACACGGAAACCATTATAGTTGGCAGCTTGAGTCCCATCTCAGAACATCTTGGGTAGAGCATCATTCACCTCCAAATGGTCAACTTGATCTGGTTTTGTCCCCAAAGTCCCTGGACCCTTCTCCAGGGTTTCCATTTTCCTCACTAAGCATTGTGAGAGTTTCCATTCCTGGGTTGTCTGTAGACAGCACTGACATGGTTGCTTTTTTGGTTAACACTCTATGGAAAAATTTTTTATATAAAGACAAAATAAAACTGTTAAAAGGATCTCTTTTCCTACAGGAACGGGATTTATTAAAAACATTTAAAATTCCAGTAGACACTTTAATAACGTACCTTATGACTCTCGAAGACCATTACCATGCTGACGTGGCCTATCACAACAATATCCATGCTGCGGACGTTGTCCAGTCTACTCACGTGCTATTGTCTACACCTGCTTTGGAGGTAAATCTTCCTGAAGTTTCAAGAACACTAACTTGCCACTCATAAAGGTCTCTCAAACTTGTATCTGTAAGGTTTGCAGTACAAAAAAAGAATACAGTTCTCTGGAACTATATTGAGCTATGAGGAGGAGAAATATTTTTGTGGCTAATAAACAGTTGATTTTTGGATGAATCTTGCCTGTGAAAGTTGATCAGAGATTTACGCCTTCCTCTGTTTGTGTTATTGCTTCTTTGACATGATTCAGTGGACATTTCATACAGCACATCTGGCTTATTCAGTTTTGGCTAGTCTGTTTTCTTAAAATTGAGTCTGGTGGCTTTTGTTTTTATAGTTCAAAGGACTATTTTATAAAATATCTATGAGCAGCACATTGATTTTTTTTCCAGAGAAATCTTTAATTTTACAAAATCCTATAAGTTGCTCCATTAAATGTTTATTAAAGCAATTTGATTTCCTTAATTGTTTGGGGGGATGGGAATAATTCTCTTTTACTAATACATTTTACAGTTAAGATTGTTTTCATTATAAATTTGTGTTAATATCTTATCATTTGGCTCAGTGGTTCTCAATTGAGGGCAATTTTGCCTCTCCTCTTTCTGCCAGAAAAAAAATATAGCAAGCTCTAGAGACATTTTTGGTTGTCACAACTTGGGGTGGGGGAGGGACATGCTACTGGCATCTAGTAGGCTAGAGGCCAGGGATGTAGTCAAAAACTCTACAATGCACAAGACAGATGCCCACAACAAAGAATTACCTGGCTGATTTGGATGAAAAAAGAAAATCAGGTCTTATTAATTTTATGTATATTTTCAGAATATTCTTAAACATCACAGGTACCTTTTAAAAAAAGGTATTATTTTCTTTAAAAAAGAATTTCAGACACTCCTTTTATAATATTTTCTTAAATCAATGAAAAATATTTGGTCATGAGATATAATAAAATTAGGTAAACTCTTTTCTTCCAAGATTACACTTAAAAAGTTCATGGGCATCTCATTATCTAAGAGTCTTTTCATGACACGTTATAGTATATTTTGAAGCTTCATTTTGTTTTCCATTTAAATTGTAGGAAGTAGTTTCCCATTTATTTATACTTTTTATTCATATTATTATAAAGTAGTAATCTTAGCTTCGTTGTCTGATTTTCCAGGCTGTGTTTACAGATTTGGAGATTCTTGCAGCACTTTTTGCTAGCGCAATACATGATGTAGATCATCCTGGTGTTTCAAATCAGTTTCTGATCAATACAAGTAAGTGGAGTTTGTTTTGCAGAAGAAATTCTTTATATTTTTTAGAATGACTGAGGGAACTTTATACTTCAAGTGTTTCCCTTATTCTATATAGAGCCATAATCTTTTTGAGATGTGCAAATATGTGGGGTTTTTTAAAAACATTTTATTGATACATATTAATAAAGCATAAATTCATCCAGAGTGTGCAATCAGTGGTATTTGGTATAATCACATGTGCATTCATCACTTCAGTCATTTCCAAATATGTGTTTTAATGATACTGTATGTTAATGTAATTTATCTATGAAAATTACCATAGGAAACTTGAAAAAATATATTCTAGTACTTCTCGTGAAACAATATATTGCTATGTTATTAGACTAATCAACAGAGAAAAATTTTAAGAAAGATTGAGATAGGTGTATTACCCCTATAGCTTTAAATAAAAGAAAGAAAAGATTTGGAAATTAATGTTAAACCTTCCTAAGTTTATATAGGTCATCATTTAATCCTCTTCAGAGACTATAACTAATGCTTCCCCTTCCACTAGGCCCAGCCCAGTTCTTTCCTTTTTAAAACTCCTAATGAGGTAACATGAACTTTTCTTTTGATTTGCTATTTTTTAACCATAAAACCTTTTTCTCCCCGATGACATCATACGAGAAGTCATCGTTGAATTTGGAAATATTTTTGATAGACCCTGTTTAATACGGGGCAGTTTGATTCATGGCAGTACAGAAAACCTCTGGAGGGAATGTTTGGGATATGCCTTTGCAAAGAGGTTTAGTTTCACAGAAATTTTATTCTTTTGGTACTTGAACTGGTAAATGATTTAAATGTTAAATCCCTCCCACCATGGTAGATTAATATTATAAACGGACTTGTACATATGAAAAAATATAATGCAAAGTTGACATTTTTTTTCATATAATTATGAATCTGCCTTTCTTCTTTTGCCATTAGTTTGTGGATCATTAACCTTCATATACCCCTAGCAACCTATTTGTAAGTTTCTATGCATTCATCATTCATTTCCTGTATTTTGCTGCAGCCAACTTTAAAGAGATAATTTAAATGTCAACTTACTTTGAGAGATTTAACTCAAACCTTTAGGATTATTTAGATCCCTTTTTATATCTTTTAATAGTCCCTGGACTATCCTTCAACAAAATGCACTTTAGTGTCTCACCCGTGTATAGGAGGATTGGGAAAGTCATGGATTTCCTGAGGTACATGGTTAGTTAAGTACATTTTAGAAGTTTGGTTTAGGAATTTATTTATCTAGGATTAGACAGGATAACATATCATGTTCCAGCTACCTTTTGAGCACTTGTAGTGGGGTACATCCAGGAATCAAAGCGCATTACTAAATATTAATACATGCTGTGCTTTGATCTAATGCAGCTCCATGGGCTTACGTGGTATCAGTGGTCAGGCCTGACTACGTCCTTCCTGAGAAGAGGAGGGAAGTCATACAGTACAATGGACATTGATCCTTTTGATTAGGCTGGTCCAATTTATTATTTTGAAGCTTGATATGTTCCTATATTTATATTTTTAAAAAATCAAATACAAAAAAACGTGGTTTCAGTTTAATCATGCCCTTACAAAGGTGTGGGTTTTTTCCCTTTAAATTATTAACACTAAGAATTTAGACTGGTGTGTGTCAAGGGCTGAGCTGCCAGGTGTTGGAGTAGTTGATTAAAATAAGCTAAAATGAAAGTAGCAGTCAAGCCTTTAATCATTTATTGTGATAGCATAAGCAAGAAGCCAAAAAGAAGGTGCCAACTCCCCCAGTGTTTTATTTTTCCACATGGAATGACAATGGGTGAGGGTCAGATGTAGCAGCACAGATGAGAAGGGGGAATTGGGGGGTGAGGGGAGAGCTACTTCTACCATTTTAGGAACTAGTGGGAGGGAAAGGGGGAAGGCTGGGAGTGGAAAAATACTGAATCAGAGTGAAGAGTCTCTTCAAGGCCCCCTGAGGAGGAGATAGCAGAAGCACCTGGGCAGGGCCTCAGCTGGGGACCCCTCCCTAATTATTGGAAGCTCTTGAATAGAGGTGCCTGGGATATGAATGCAGCTGTTTATAGGAGCATGGTGAAGAACTAAAACTCCCTGCAGACTGTACCCCAGGTCCGGTGTGGGGAGGGCAGCTTCTGCCTTGAGGTCTGCCGGGGAAAGCCTTTGTAATTACCTGTCAGGCCTGACAGATCACACATAGGATCTTGGTCTGGAGCTGGACACTCTCTAAGGACCCAGGGGCTTAGGCTGGCACTTGGAGGACTCTGTTGAATGTCATGATACCCTGGGGCCTGTAATTTAAGACAGCAAGGCCTTAGCTCCACAGAAGACTGATACCCTGCAAAGTCTGAAAGCTAGTGAGTTAGATACCGGAGAAATATGAAGAGAAATTATAAGTACAAGGATGGCCGTCAAATGCTGTCTAAGGTCATTTTGCTGATGACCTGCCTGGAGTTGAAGTCTAACCCTGCTTCTGGAATTTCTTTGTTATTCACTGATTTTTTTTATCTTTCTGTGAGACCTTGGCAACACAGGGAAGTTAACAGTTCCCAGAATGACATTGAATTGCTAATTTTTTTTTTATGAGGGTGGGATGGGGGGGAAGCTGTGTTATTCCTGAGAGAGTGAATCAACATCATCACTGGGTACATGAAAGTATCCCAGGGTTGATTAGAGCCCTAGGGCATCATCAGAATCATTGCCTTAGTTTTTTACTAGGAATCAAAAGCAACCATTTTTTTCATGAGACAGAAAGAGGCTTAGTAGCTGTCTTAGTTTGCCTTAGGACTACGGAGATGCAAAGTACCAGAAGTGAGTTGGCTTTTATAAGGGGGATTTTATTTAGGGTAAGACCTTACAGTCCCTAGGCACTGAAATGTCCAAATCAAAGAACCATCAAACATACTTTCTCACCAAAGTCAGCTACTGATGGTCCTGGGGTCCTGACACATGGAGAAGGCGGCAGCCGATCTCTGCCGAAGTCCCTGCCTTCCCCTCCAGAATCTAACGTCTCCCAGAGTTCAGCTGTGGGCAACCAGGCATACGGCTCATCTCTTCCCCCTGGAGCTGCTCCGTGGACCCAGCCTCTTAGGGGCTTTGCGCTTATGCTTTTGCTGCTAGTGATCCTCAAATCCTCTCTCAAATAAGGGTCAAAATAAGCGACTTCCTTTCTCTGTGTCTCTGTTAATATAAAGCTCCAATAAGAGGGCGGAGACCCAACTTGAGTCATGCTTCACTGATGTAGCCCAATCAGAAGGGCTCCACAGGAATGGATTAGTTGAAGAACATAATCTTTTTCTTTTGGGGATTCATAAAATACCTTCAAACTGTCTCAGTAGCCAATAACAGATAAGCACAGAGTGCTATAAAGAAGTCCCTCTAATAACTTGAAAAATCATAAGTAGCTTTGTGAAATGCTCTATCATAATTATGTAATTAGTTTGCAGTAAATCCTTGCTTTGAAAATAGACATTAGTTGCTTTCATGGATGTGACTCGGATTAGCCCACACTCAGCTCTGGCACCTTTAGCTACATGGCAAATCTCTTTGAAGCCAAAGGTTGGATCGATATTAATTGTAATAGAAGATTTAAAGAGTTTATCTTAGTTTGCCAGGGCTGCTATAACAAAATACCACAGACTGGTTGGACTAAACAACAGGACTGTGTTGGCTTGGTTTGGAAGCTAGAAGTCCAAAATGAAAGTGTCAGCAGGCCCTGTCTTGATAGTCTATACTGTCCTGCTAGCAATCGATCTCTGCCTTTCTGTCTCCTCCTGTGGCTTGTACTCTCATGTCTAAATTTCTTTTGATTATAAGGATTCCAGCCATAATGGAATAGGGCCTGCCCCGATTCAATTGGGCCTCATCCAGGTAGGATCTTTGAAGATCCTATTTACAAATGAGACAACACCCACAAGACTGGGGATTAGGATTGAAGATCCCTGTTTCAGTTTCCCAGCAATGTAGCAGATTGGCTTAGAAATAGGAATTTATTGGCTCATGGTTTCAGAGGCTAAAAGACTTGCTTCCTCCTGGGATCAATATCTTCTGGCTAGCCTGCAAACTTTGGGGTTCCTTGGCTTTTCCATCACATAGCAAAGTACGTGGCAGCAGCATCTTTCTCTTCTGGGGTCTGTTGACTTCTGGCTTCTTATGGCTTTCTCTGTGGCCTTCTCCAATAATAAGATTGAGACCAATCCTGATTCAGGTGGCCACATCTTAACTAAAAACCACCTCATCACAATGTCCTATTTACAGTGGGCTCACACCCACAGGAAGGGGCCAGGGGTTAGGACTTGAAGGTGCCATTGTGGGAGACATGATTCAATCTACCACAGTTATACTAATCAAATACATAAATCTGGAGTCGGGAGACCACCTGTCTTATTTGAAGGAGAAGGCAGAGGCCCGGCGAGGGTCAGAGGTGCCCCAGGTTGCACGGCTTGCTCTGGGAGAGGCGGCATGGTGTGTACTTTGCAGATTGCCAGTCCAGTTTTGCCTCGGCTTGATAGTTGTGATAATAGTTTTTGTTAATTGTTCCATTTGGTTTAATTTTAGGTGCCAAATGATTTGGCATGAATTGTACTTATATCCATTTTAAGTATACTGGAGGTTCTTGAAAACAAAGACATCACTTCCACCTTGATATCCTTTAGTTCTCGGTGTTTTCCTTCATCTCCTTGAGCATATTGATGATTTTTTTTTTTTTTTTTTTTTTTTT
>JAQZBX010078843.1:0-14060 GCA_029593785.1 Cabassous unicinctus
AAACAAAATGTGGTACATACATACAATGGAATATTACTCAACTGTAAGAAGGAATAAAGTGCTAACACATGGAATAACATGGATGAATCTTGAAGACCTTATGCTGAGTGAAGCAAGTCAGGCATTGAATGATGAACAGTACATGACCTCACTGATTTGAAATGAGGAAAGTGAGCAGTCTCTGAGAACCATTGTCTGAAAGATAGGTTAACAAGGGAGAGAAAGAGAAGAGTAGGTTATGAGCCATCACCCATACAGACATATTCTATGGTAAAATGATAGGGTATAGTTGCTTATTGAAGGATAGGACACGTGGGTAGTGATATTATTGGGTTTGGTAATGCAGGGTTGACAGGTGGGTAGATTGGGAAGGGTGGGTTAGAATACCTAGATTACTGGGTGGAAAGATGGGAGAGGGACCAGGTGAACGCTAGGGATTTGTGGGTATGAGGTTGAAAGTACAGAGGAAGGAATGCTCTTTTGGCAATATGACAAAGAAATGTCACTGGTGTAAGGTGTTCGTTGTGGGTGCATTTGGGACAGGGCCCACCTAGAGCAGGCTTCTAGGGAGTGTGTGAGTTTCCATCCTGTTATAACGTGTTGTATCAGTGGGTGAAGACCCACATAATGAGTGGGAAGGATTTGGACTCCCATCTTTGGGAAGATTGATTCATTGAGAAATAGACAGGTGGGTATCCCTCAAGAGCAAGGGCGGATCCTAATAGAGGAGGACAAACTAGTGTGTCAAAACCTCTTGTTGCATGCAACTATGAATCTTGTCATCCAATGGGACAGGCTAGACACCACATATTGCAGTGATAAAAGGCAAAATGTCAAAAAAAATTTTTTTGTTTTTAATTTTTTTTATATTTTTCATTTTTTGAATGTCCCAATCCATTAATTATATTTTATTTTTAGTTTTTTAAAAACATTTTCATGTATTTTATCTCTTTCATTTAACCTTATCATTATTATTTCATTTTCCCATTAATTGTATTTGGTTATTATATGGGTTTCATCTTCAAAGAAGGTTTAGATCACAGAAGGGTTACAACTGGGGTGGGAGAGGATCATTGGTGGTGGTTGTCTGGGATGGGGGATTCATGGGAGGAAGTTCATCTTATATTTAGATCTTTGATCCATCTTGAGTTGATTTTTTTATGAGGTGTGAGATGGTGTCCCTCTCTCATTCTTTTGGATATGGATATCCAGTTCTCCAAGCACCACTTGTTGAAGAGGCCATTCTCTCCCAACTGAGTGGGCTTGGTGGCCTTGTCAAATATCAGATGACTGTATATGCAAGGATTTATATCAGAACTCTCAATTTGGTTCCATTGGCTAGTAGGTCTATCCTTGTGCCAATACAGTTTTGGCAACTGTAGCTTTGTAGTTTGGAGGTTATGCATGGGCTCAGCAACATGGACTTCCCCTCACCAAGGTTGACTTGGCTACAGCCACTGCTGAATGCCCAATCTGCCAGCAGCAGAGACCCACACTCAGCACCCGATATGGCACCATTCCTTGAGGTGACCAGCCTGCTACCTGGTAGCAGGTTGACTACATTGGGCCACTTCTACCATGGAAGGGGCAGCAATTTATTTTAACTGGAATAGACACATACTCTGGATATAGGTTTACATTTCTGGCACACAATGCTTTTTCCAAAACTACCATCTGTGGACTTACAGAATGTCTTATCTACCGCCATGACATTCCAAACAACATTGTCTCTGATCAAGGAACCCATTTCACAGAAAATGATGTGCGGGAATGGCCACATGCCCATGGAATTCACTGGTCTTACCATGTTCCCCATCACCCTGAAGCAGGTGGACTAATAGAACGGTGGAAAGGCCTTTTGAAGACTCAATTATGGCATCAACTACGTGGCAATACCTTGCAGAGCTGAGGCAATGTTTTCCAGGAGGCTGTGTATGCTCTAAATCAGCATCCTTTCTATGGTGCTGTTTCTCCCATAACCAGGATTCATAGGCCCAGGAATCAAGGGATGGAAATGGGAGTGGCACCACTCTCTGTTACCCCTAGTGACCCACTAGGAAACTTTTTGCTTCCTGTCCCTGCAACCTTAAGCTCTGCTGGTCTACAGGTTTTAGTCTCAAAAGGAGGAGTGCTGCCACTAGGGAACACAGCAATGATTCCATTGAACTGGAAGCTAAGACGGCCACCTGACCACTTTGGGCTCCTCTTACCTATGAAACAACAGGCAAAGAAGGGAATTACTGTACTGGCTGGGAGGATTGATCCTGACTATGAAGGGGAAATAGGACTATATTTACATAATGGGGGTAAAGAAGAGTTTGCCTGGAATGCAGGAGATCCTCTAAGGTGTCTCCTAGTACTGCCATGCCCTGTGATTAAAGTCAATGGAAAATTGCAAGAAACAAATTCAAGCAGGATTTGTAATGGTCCAGAATCTTCAGGAATGAAAGTTTGGGTCACCCCACTAGGCAAAGAACCATAGCCAGATGAAGTGCTTGCTGAAGGTAATGGGAACATGGAATGGGTAGAGGAAGAAGGTAGTCATAATATGAACTTTGACCACCTGACTACTAGTTATAGAAATGAGGACTGTAATAGGCTTGAACCCTTCTTCCTTGTTTCATTATGAATATGATTATAAATGTATACAAAATAAATTTGTTTTCTTCCCCAACCTTTTCCCCTATCATATGAAAAGTTGTATTAATTTCACGTCATAATATTTAAGGATGTCAAGTTTAAGAGTAAATATTACCCAAGGACTTGCACCCTATTCTGTGGGGTATTAATGCATTTCCAGTTGTACACAAGGGAGTTGAACATTGTTAGGCTGAAATATATATGTATGCTTGTCTGTTATGGTTTTTAGTTAGAGACTAATATGGTTTAGGGTAATGTTTATGGTTGCTGAGTTGACAAGGGGTGGACTGTGATGGTTAGGCTAATGTGTCAACTCAGCCAGGTAATTGTGTCCAGGTGTGGGTCCAGCAAGCATTGGGCTAATCGTAATGCAAGAGCATTTATGGGCTTCAATCACCAGTGAGTTTACTGCATGGATGGCTGATTACATCTGCATCAATCAGGGAGATTGCATCAGCAATGGGTCACACTTTTATCCAATCTGTTGAATGCCTTAAAAGGGGAAGTGATTTCAACATTCAAACAGAATTTCCCAGCTTGTCTTTGGACAGCCACCTTCTCCCAGAAGCTCATCAAGGACCTTTCATCAGACTTTCATTGGAGAGCCCCTTTGTGTGGGGTGATATCCACTTTGGTGATCTATGAGTTCCTACTGAGGTGTATACAAAATTGTTCAAATGATGAAGGGGTGGGACATGGTCCCAGTGTTTGGAGAATCACTCAATAAATGAGAGAATACTGAATTCCCATCCTGGAGAGCTCTGCCACATTTTTCAAGGGAGCAGCAACAGTCCCCCAAGTGCAGGGGCAGTGTCCGGCAAAGGGATTATCCACTGATAGGCTCTTGATAATGATGACTAGCCTTATGAGTCCTTGTTCTTGAAACGGAAACTTAGCCTATTGTTGTGGGGTGCCTAAGGGTTGCCTCCTGAGAACCTCCTTGTTTTCAAATGTGGCTTCTCTCTTAGCCAAACTCAGCATATGAATGCATTAACTTCCTCCCAGCATGGGATATGACTCCCGGGGATGAGCCTCCCTAGAACTGAGGGATTACTACCAAGTACCAACTGGCAATGTGACTGGAAAAAGACCTCGAATAAAAGGGGGAAAGCTAAAGACAAATGAGTTCTTATGGCTAAGAGAATTCAAAGTGAGTCCGGAGGTCATCCCAGAGGTTACGCTTATGCATATCTCAGTAGGACCTCATAGATTTCCAAAGTGGGTATCACTCCCAATAGAGGGGATCCTGAGGGCTCTGGAGACACCCAGGTCCTATGTCAAGGTGGAGAGCTCCGGAGTTTTGTGCCTTGCCAGTGGGCCCTACTTTGGAATTTGTGCTCCTGAGAGTGACAGAGTTGGACTCAAATATGTCTTCCCTGCACATGGTTCATCTGTCCCTTCTATTCAAACCTATAGATGGTACTGGAGTTTTTATGTGTACATCCAGAGACTGGAGTCTTTGGGCTGTCCAAAGACAGAATCTTGGTGGAGCTGGAACTCCTACTCTACAGCTCAATGGACTCACCCAGGACACCTGGCAGGGAGATGATGATGGACAACGGCCATCCCAAGGAATGGAGAGAGTTTGCAACTGCAGGCAGGATAATCCCATCCATCTTATTGATGGGATATAAGCCCCCTCTCAATTGGAGTTGGAGTGCACATCACCATCCCAGACTCCTCAGGTTTGGGGGAAGAACTTTGGACTTATTGGTATTCTGTTATACACATATTGTGATTCAAGCAATGGAAGAAATTACAACATTAGTGTGGAGCAATTGGCCACTGGATGCTCTGGGGGCAGGGAGAGGGAAAAGCAGTTTTAATACAAGGGCTCTTTCAGGACTTGGGACTAGTCCTGAATGACATTGCAATGACAGATATAGGCCATTTTATATCATAATATAACATGCATAACTGAGTGGAAGAGAGTGTGGTCTACAATGTGAACTATGGTCCATGCTTAATGGCAAAGCCCCAGGATGTGTATATCCATTGCAGGTGATGTGCCACAAAAATGAAGGATGTTTATGTGGGAGGTTGGGGGATGCGTGGGAGGTGCGGCATATGGGAATCCCTATAATTTTTGTGTAACATTTATGTAATCTAAGTATCTTTTTTTTTTTAATTTAAATTTATTTAAAAAAAAATCTATAGTAAACAGACAGTACCTTTTAAAAACACTGAGCCGTAACGTGTGTTGTTAGTTCTCATTCTAAATGGTTTTTGCCTCTAACTGCATCCATGAAGAAATCCATTGTCTGTGTGCAGTCACGAGCTTAACTTTTTAATAAGCCTTCTTTGTATATGCCCAATTGCTGATACCCAGAGATCAATGAAGAAAACTGCACCTGTATCTGAGGAGTTTTTGAAGTTTGCACATTTCAGAACCATTAGTAGGCAAAGGCTTCTAGATTCAACTTGGACGAGGTAACTTAGATGATATGAAGACTAGAGTTTTGCTTTGTTTTTGGCTCTCTCATTTTGTAACTATCTCATTTTGGGAGAAGTGGCATTAGTTTTCTGATACTTTTTGTCTATCAGATGGAGATAATAGTATTGCCAACACCAACTCCACAGCTTTGAGATGGCTATCTATTATATTCACAGACTCTTTTACCTTACTCCTGTGGATTCAGAAAGAATGAGATTCCAAAAAGCCTGACTTACACACAAGCAGAATGTTAAATATATGTGTAAAATGCAATATTTATTAACACATTTTATATACACATGTATATACAGACATAAACATATTATTTTAAATAAACTTTTCAAAATATTCTATAGAATCCCTTTCCTTTCTACCATTTCTCCTTTTAATTCTGTCAGGAATGGATTACTTTGCAATTGATAAATTACCCACATTAATCTGTCTTCTACCTCCTTCCTTCAATGTATTCTGTCAGCCACAATAAGATCTGAACGGATGCCTATACACATGGCATCCCAAATTATAACCTCCCAAGTCTCATGATTGTTTTCAAGGAGCTAAAAATTGCCATACTCATAAAACCAAACCAAAACAAAAGTGGCAACCTTGTTTGCCTTGCCAGTCTGTCAGAGATTGAAAAGCAAACTTCATTCCAGAAAGACAAACACACACAAAGCAAACAAAGAGAAGGAGCTGCTAAGAGATCTAAGAGAATCTACAGGTCAAGGAACAGCAGTTGAGAACTCAGCCAGATGTGTATGGGGAAGGCAACATGTTGCAGACAGTGAAAAGGAAGGAAAGAGTTTAACCTCGGCAGTGGAAATTAATAGAGTCGGAAGGAGAGCTTTCTCCTTTGCACAAACCCTCCTTCAATTTCCCAGACATGCCCCTCCTATTACCTTCTGTAGTTTTATTGCCAATTGAAAGGCTTTGGTTGCTTTGAGGTCAAAGGAAGCATATTTACCTAGCCTAACAACCTCTGGTATATAATGTCAGGTATACAATTATACATACTCAAAAAGACACTGAAAACCCAATTTTGGAAGTAATTGTTGGAATGAATTCAAGCCAGTAAACAGCATATTTCCTGGAAGTCTTCATTTTTTAACCTCTGATGAGATACAAAATAAAAAGGCGACTTTGGCAGGTTTCTATAATAACAGTTTACATTAATATCCCACAGGAATCCTTTCTTCCAAGGAATCTAAAGTTCTTGCAAAGAGATTGGATCCTACCCCAGCTCTGTGGTTCCAGCAGGAAAAAATGGCAGTGCTTGGCAGCCACGGTACAAACCTTAGAGATGTCTCTGGAGGATGTGAACTCTAAACTGCACAAATTACAGTCTTTCTTCACATAGTTACTGGTCTGTCAAAATTTAGTAGCTGCTGGTCCCCATAATAAAACCTGGAAAGGATCAAGGTAGAGCTTCCTAGTTGAGGGTTGAGTTACTCACCATGTATTAAGGTATCAGTGCAGCCAATGAACTTAGCAGTTCTGTAGGTACCATTCATTGAGCCTTTCCAATTTGCGTATGCTATACTAGACACTTTTTTCTATTTTGTTTAATTCTCAACACAATCCTCTGAGGTTGGCTTTATTATACCCATTGCTCCCATAAGGAAATAAAGACCCAGGGAGGTCAGATAACTTGTCCAATTATATAGACAGTAAGTTGGAGAGAAGGGTTTTTACCCAATTCTTTCTGGTTCAAAGTCCATGCCTTGTAACTCTGCCATTTTGTTGTATACTGATCTCAATGATAGAATTAATTTGAAATAATGCTGTTTGCCTGTAAATACTGTGTTCTTCTCACTGCACAATGCCAAGGGAATAGGACTCAGATAGTAAGAGTTTCTTTATTCCTGAAAATGTGCACCTCAGAGCATTCCAGTCACCAAGCTTTTCCCAACCATATGACCATCCCTTCCTCATCTCCATGCTCCAGTGCAATTCCATGATGCCTCATTGGTACAAAGATACCTTACTATATAGGCTTTACCACATAACTCATATAAATCTCTTGATCATAGGTGTGAAATTTTGAAGCTTTTTGTGAACCCCAGAAAAGGTGATGTTCTTGAAGCCAATCCATTCCTGTGGGTATGGAGCTCTTTTATTGGATTGGATTCAGTTGGAGTGCTTAAGGAAGGCATGACCCAGGGTGGGTCTTAGTCCCCTTGCTGGAGTCCTTTATACAAGGAGGACTGAAAGCAGCAGACACACAGAAAAATAGCCTCAGAGATAGAAAGAGAGGTCTTGGAGGCCAGAGGCTGGAATCAGCAGAGTACAGAGGCACGGGAAGAGGCCCCAGAGAAGCTAGGATCCTGAGAACCTTGAAGGTGAATAGAGGAGGCCCAGAGAAGAGGGGAGAGTGGAGCAGACTGGCAGTGTGCCCTGCCATGTGCTACATCACCCACAGCTGAGCTCCAAATCAAAGCATCTTCAGACGGTTATGCCATGTGCCTGGTCACTCATAACTACAACTTGTGAGACAGCATCTCTTGATGATGTCTTGATTTGGACACTGTATGGCCTCAGAACTGTAAGATTTTAGCCTAATACATTCCCTTCATAAAGTCCAACATATTTCTGGTATATTGCTTCCAGCAGCTTTTACCAGACTAAAACAGTGATCAATGGCTTTAAGAGACTAAAGTGCCCCCCTACATGGTCCTCATGGAAAACGCACTTGGACACAGTTCTCTTTTTTGTTTCTTTGTTTAATCATTTCATTAAGCAAATATTTACCAGGCACTTGTTGTGTACTAGGCATTTATCGGCTAGAGTGAGGTAAGCAAGGCACTTGCCTCGGTTGCAAAATTGAGGGGAAGACCCAAACCCAGTATTCAAAATGAATAAAATTTTAATGCAACATTTAAGAAATTAAAATTAATTCTTACAATCCCATGATTAAAAATATACAAAACATTCAATTAGAGATAGGATTAGTATTGACAATTGTTCCTTTTGCCTCAGGCTCCAATATGTCTGCAGAGCACAGTTGCCAGCACCAGACTATCTTCACACACCTCCTGACCCTTGCGGGTAAGGATTATCAGGAAGCTGATAAATTGGTGGGTGCCTTGAGCTGGGGGAGATGGGAGAACTAGAAGGGTGAGAGCTAAAGAGTATGAAGTTTCTCTCTGGGGGGATGAAAATGTCCTACATTTTTAAATTTTGGTAATGGTTGCACAACTTTGTGAGTTTTATTTATTATATCTCATTAGAGATGTTTATTTTTTAAAAATGGCAAAATTGACCTAGGCAGGACCTGACAATCAAACTCTAGAAATCTGGCCAAAAACGAAGAAAATTTTTAGGTCAACAGTAGAGGAAGAATGAAGCAAGAGAGAAGAGGGAAAAGACTCAAAGCCCTGGAGGAATGAGCATAAATGACTTTCTACTATTCAGGAGGAAATGACACATAATCCCCTTAAGGATGGGTAATAGCCACAGTGATGAGACTGTAACAATACCCTGGAATGATCTCCTGCTTCTTCAATGAGTAAATGGGCAAGACTGAGGAGGCACAAATCCAAGGTTAGAGAACAGATGTTGCTGAGCGTCTCTAGGATGCCTCACATATGCTCACTGACAATAAGAAGGAGAAAATCCCAGCAAGACAGGCACCTGGAGAGCCCAGGCTGTCCCAGTGTGCAGGGGTATTGGAGAAACCACCAGGCAGGAAGGGATCTAACTAACTAACTGAGTAGTGTGGCATGCAGTCACAGGATAAGTATTTGAGTGATCTTCCTCCAGGGTTTACTTGAGAAGGGAAGCTAAAGGATGTGACAGGGAGTAGGAGTTCTAGCCTGGGCCCATAATTACTGTTTGTTATAGTTTCTGTGGTCCCATAATACTCTCTGCTGGTCTCACCTGCAGGAACTCCAGTTTTCCATGTGCTCAGGTCAACCCCATCCTGAGCACGCATTACACTGTCAGGTGTTCAATTCATCATTTGCTACCTGGGAACCTTGGAGCAGAGAAAACAATCTCCCCTCTCAAATGACTGGAACCATCAGTTGGGCCAGTCTGAGGGCAGGGAACAGAATTCCTTTCTTCCTCCTGCTCACTGACATCTGCTGAAACCACACAGGGAGGCCACTGGGCAGCGGAGCTTAGTCTCCTCGTGATGGAAAAGGTCAGTGAGAAAAAGTCAGTGGGACTGCCCCAAACCTGAGAGTCCCCTGCTCTCCAACCTCCAACCAGCCAAAAAAGGAAACTGAGGGCCTAAGACCATTTCCCAACAGCGTTCCACCAGACCACACCAAGGACAAGCCACCCTGAAGCAGAGGGAATTTCATCCCATTTTCCAAAATGATTTCTATATTAGTGAATTTGGGCAGGTAGAAGTGGGGTCTGATGTACCCCACCAATATGGGGAATCTATCTCCAAGCTCACTTGTATGCTGATACCAACAGGAGCACAATTTAAAAAGACATGCCTCCATGGTCACAAAAGTTAGAGGAATAAACTTCCCCACACTTTCATGCAGAATTTGAGTTTTTTTCCTAACCTGTACCCTCATCCTACTTCTTCAGGCCACCTCCACCATTCATAGATAAGGTCTATATTCAGACCAGTCTGTAATATTCCAATTCGTCTGGGTTTTCCTTCCTCCATGTTTTTGTACATATTGTTCCTTCCACTAGATCTGGAAATGCACAAAACTTCCTAACATATGTGGGTGCTGGCCAAGTTTAGAGGACTGTATTTAACTATAGGATTCACAATTTTGATAATTGTAGGAAAATTAATGGAGATCAGAAAAAAAGAGAAACTATTAGAGTTTAGTGTTTAACCTTGAGGGAGTAATAGAGAAGGGTTTCCTATTAATTATATTAGCTTTATAAATACATTACAATAATATAAACATATTGTGGGATGCTTGAATCTTATTCCACTAACCCAGAATGAAATATATGTTTAATTCTTGCATAACCCATACTTTTTATTCCACATGACTTGGAGGAGTAGAGGAGTAGAAATCACTATCATATTAAAATTGAACTTCCCTCTTTATTTCTACCAGGCTATGTCCAAATTCTGGGGGCATATAATTTGCATGGCATCAAGGGTGGAAGCATCCAGTCAGGTCCTTGATGATTTCATCTGTACAGCAGCCCATCTGCTGAAACAACCTTTGCACCACAGGCTTCTCAGACTTGAGGCCATGTTGGCCACTGAAAGAACATTTTCTACCCCATCCACGTGATCCATTTAGGCCCAGCTTTTTCCCTCTCTTCTTTGCTAATACTGAGCCACACTTACAAGCATGGGAATCTTTCTACTGCATTACATGGGGGGAATCTGTCACAGCCATTCATCTCTGTGAGGTCCTCACTGCCCTCATACTCAGGCCAGAAAGCCAGGCTCTATGCGTCACTCTCACCGGCTACCAAACAAGTCTAGAATTTGCTACTTCTTTGGGCTCAGTCCAAAAAACAACCAAACAAACAAAAATGCAAAAGCCTCCTCTGCCTCAGGAAACCATTCTACTCTATTTTCACTTCCCTTTTAATTCTCTTTATTCATTATGCCACTTTAAGGAATCTCAAATGAGTGAGAGAAGCAGGATGGGATGTCTTCTTACTTGGAACATTCTTGCCTAAATTTATCTATTGTGAATTCTTTCCATCCCCCAAAAGGCCTAAGATTTTGAAAACAATGGCTCTAGAAAATAACACTTTTTACCTCTCTGCTGTTTGGTATAATTTCCATCCCTGTGGCAACAGAAATTAATGTGGCTACTGACTGAATGGGAATACAAAGAGAAGTGGAAAAGAAATATTAGGGGATGAAAGATACAAGGAAAAACAGCTACTAATATTTCAAAAGTTATATCCTTTCATAGTATTTTATAGCATGTGGCAATTCACAAAGCACAGATATGTGTATCATTCAATTTTTCAATTAACCTTGTAAATTAGATGCTATTATCCTACTTAAACATGAGCAAGCAGAGTGCTTAACAATTATTCATTTCCTCAACAAATATTTTTTAAATGCCAGGCATCGTTCTAAAGGATAAGTGAATTATGAATTTGTAACTAAACTAGATCATGAGCAATTTGAGGGCAGGGAATATATGACAATGTCTTACCTATTTTTTCCTCCTTATATTATCTAGCTCACTACATTGGTTAATAAATGTCTATTAAATTAAATTACAGGATTCTAAAGAGACAAGTAATGCTTTAATTTATTGGAAATTTGCTCTTCAAATTTCTTCATTCCCCACATGCCTACCATTTCCTGGGGCTTCTGCTGGGGTCTGGGAAGACAAAGATAAAAATAGTCCATTCCTGCCTTTGAGAAGTTTAAACTAGCACAGTACATATGAATAGATAACTACATCTCTGTGTGGTCAGGGTGATGGTAGGGGAATGATAGTACAGTGTAGTAAGCTGCAGGAGAGATGATGTTCTCAGCCTGGATTTCTTGAAAAATATTCGGAAGGAGGTGGCTTGTGTGCTGTTTTCTGTACAGGATGTGCCAGTGAGCAAAGTGGTTAAGGAGCTTCCAATTTGATATCTTTTTAAGACTTTTATTGACTATAAAAAAAAATCTAAATTCCTTAATATGGCTTAAAAGAATCTTGCCAGTTTGTTTCTTACCTTCTGCTCCACTATTATATCTTGCTATACACCGTCACACATTAGCTCCTACTCTACACTGCCAATGGACTGCTTACCATTTGTCAAACACACTAAGATCTATGCTTTGTGCCTTTGCATGGGGTAATTCTTTGGCAGGTATAGCCTTCCATTGTAGCTGTCTAATAAGTAGTTGCTCATTTCATAAGATTTCACTTGAGTCACCTCCTCTATGACATCTTTCCAGATATCCCCAAATGCAACTAACCTCTCCTTCTTCGACCATCATTATACTCTGTGCAGACAATTATTTTAGCCCATATAGCACTTTATTTCCCTCATTTATTTACATATCTCACTCCTTTTACTAGAGTATAAGCCTTTAAATAATAGCAGCCATGACTTATTCATATTTGTATCACAAATTCACCTAGGAGATGCTCAATAAATGTTTGTTAACTAAATAGTGTATGAATATGAATATGAATATGAAGTCACTTAAGTGTGGTAAGCATGTAGAGTGTATAGAGTCAAATGTTAATAACAGAGGATTGAAAAATAGATTGGTTATATACTATAGGGTTGCCAGATTTAGCAAATGAAATTATATGTACCCAATTAAACAGAAATATATATTCATATAATATAGACTGTTCCATGCAATATGTGGGACATACTTACATTTAACAAATTACTTGTTGATTATCCACAATTCAAACTTAACTTGGCATCCGGAATTTTGTCTAGTGACCATACTCACATGTCATAGTGAGTTTAAATGGCTTACTGTATATGATAGGACAAAGACCTTATCATTTGAATCTAATGAAATCCATAGTTTGGATTGTGCCTCTTTACTGTGTGACAAGTTAGGCAAAGGTGTACCTGGCTTTTTTTCTGAGTTTTAAATTCTTTTCTTAGGCTTAGAATCAGATAAAATAGAAATAACATTAGAAAGTAGGTAAAAATTGCACAGTGGATGCATAAATGCTGCATAGCATGGAGAAAAGAGAGAAGGGAATGGTGGAGGGAAAAAAACAGTCCATATGGTCTTGGCCTTCATCAGAGATTCACACAGCTTTCAGGATATATTTCAAACGCTGAAACTTGAAGGGAAATCACATGGCTATCATGCCACCTTTCTTGGAATTTTAAGCAGAGGACAAATGAATGTTTCCTCAGAATCCCCAACCAATTGCAACCACTGACATTCCCATAGCTCTTGTGGCACCTGCTTCCACTAAATGCTAGTGTTTTTTTCATTTCTCACAGTGTTTCTAAACTCGAATTTGTTAACTGCTACTAGCTATGAACAAAAGCACCAGAGAGAAAGTTTGAAAGTGAGTGGCTTATTATGAAAAAATTAGGGTCTATAAAAAAATTCCAACAAGAGCTGGAAGAAAAATAAAAAATACCAGAAGCTCTAAAGAATCTCTTCATAATAGAACAGAATAGTTTTCTGGAAATTCTGCAAGTATGTGAAGGAACTTGTTTTAGTACCACTTTGCACTCTGGTATAATTTCCTAAGAGTTACCTCTATCTTGGTCTCTAACACAGAATTGAACTAGTGTCCTGCTTCATGGACTTTTTCTTAAGGTCAGTAAAGTGATCTCCCAGGACAAACCTGCAGAGAGAGTGCTCCCATTTTGGATGAGAACACACAGCCATTTTCTTGGTTTTAACTATCTAATATCATGTTGCTAGTACAACAACTCTGAGTTCATTTGGTTTCATAAAATTGTTTCCCACATTCATTCAATCTGATGGAGATTCTAGTCTATGTTTTCTAATATGGCAGCCACTAACTGGATAATTTGGACTGAGAAGTGCTGTATGTGTAAAACACACACTAGACTTTAAAGACAGTTAGAAAAAGTATATAAAATATCACTATTAATTTTCACATTGACCAATATGAAATGATACTTTATCTGATTAAATAAAATATATTATTAAAAATAATTTCACCTGTTTCTTTTTATTTTTAATGTGACTACAAGAAAATTTAAAATTCTATACATGGTTCACCTGTGTGGCTCCCCTTAAAATCCAAAACATATTTTAATCAAAGTCTAGCAATTTTTCTAACTGAATGAAGAAAATGTGTGATGCTCAAAATCTTCCAACTTTGACATAAGCTCCTGGAGTCTCTGGTGTAATTGAAATATCTCAATGTCACAATGAAGGAAACAGACTTGGAACAAATATTTGTAAGACTATTTTCAGAAAATTCATCACCTAATAAGCAAAGAGCAATTCGGAAGGGCTGCTTGAATCATACCTTACCTTGTATTTTGATTTGCATTATCCCAGCACAGACTACTTAAACATCCTCATAATATTCATTGAAACACAGGTGCTCTTTTTTTTTTTTTTTAATTTTTTTTT
>JAQZBX010078844.1:0-14062 GCA_029593785.1 Cabassous unicinctus
AAAAAAATTAAAAAAAAAAAAAAGTATCGTTCAAAGAGACTTCATAAATTATCCAACATCAATAAATAAGTAAATGACAGAGCTAAGAATTTATCCTACATTTCCTGATTCCAAGTTCAGTGTTGTTTTTTTGTTTTGTTTTTTGTTTTTTTGTTTTTGGAAGACCTGCCCCCATTTCCAATTGTGATGATTAAGTGAACTAATATTTGTATAAATGCTTAAGCCCAGAAGGAATAGAAGTTGTAAAATTACATAATAAAGAGAACAACAATAAGACCCCTGAATGTGAGATGCTTATGAGCAGATAAGATATATCAGACTGAATTTAAGAGACTATCAAAATGAAAAATCTTCAGAAATTTGAGGTCTTAAATACATGTATTCAAATGTATGTGTTTTTACCTTTACACTCTCTTTCTGCAGTCATCTTCTTTAAATACTATTGACTGAATCATTTCTAAGTTATGGTTTCTATCATAAATTAGAAGAATGTCTAGGAAAACATTCTATATAATGAAGCAAGTATTTGTTTATAATAGCAAAAATAAGGAAACAATTTGTCTTATTTGTTGATTGGCTAAGAAAGGCACTACGTGTAAGAAGTGTAAAAACTGGGGCTGGAGGCTTGTTATAAAGAAGAGTAAATCAGGTTCTTTCCCTTAAAGAAGTTCCTTTTCCACTATATTTCTCTTTCTCTTTTCACTCTATTCCCATGAAAGGGATTCTGACATATAAAACTGTGAGACCACAGGAATAGAGGAAAGAGATAAAAGCCAAGTCATATCTTTTTCTCCTCCTATCAAGGTTTCAAAACATTTGGACTAGAGGCCTCCAAGTCTAACTTCAGAGGTACCTTAAGTAACTGCTTTACATATTTGCATACACTCTGAGCATACACTCTATGATCCTCAGTTTCTTTTCATTTCCTCTCCCTCACCAACCCCATACACATCTTTAAAAAATATTGATGCACAAAACCCAGGGATCTGATCTCAAACTCGCTGTCTTCCTTCCAAGCCACTACTGAAAACAGAAGGGGACTAGAATTACTTATTTTAGGATATATATATATATATGGTAAAGTCTGGTAACCTAGACTTTCTTCCCTTCCTCTCCCAGGTCATAAATAAGTACAGCCTGGTACACATCTCTTTCTATCCCAGATGTCCGGACAAGCAATTTCCTAACCTGAGGTCAATATTACCTCAGTTGTATGCTTTAGTATATTTCACAGATAGGCCACCTCTCAGTATACTCTCCAGCTCAGAAGTGTTTGAGTTGCATCTGGGCCAATCACCTACCTCACAGGACTTTAACATCCTCTCCTGTGAATTGAATGGGTTAAACCAAAGAATATCAAAATTGTCTAATTGTATAAATAGTACAATTTAATAATACAATTTAATCAGGAGCTAGAAATGGATTCCTGATCTTTGCTTCAGCTATCCCTGGTACTGGAATGAATCAATTCTAAGAACACTCATTGCAGGAGATTCTGCTATAAAATTAACCACAGCAAACTTGATTCCAAGTTCTTCCAATAAATAGGCCTTCCTTTCCATTAGGTCATTTTTAAAAACAATATATGAATGGTTTAATTACATTGAACCCATATGAAAGGATATTATACAACTATTAAAAATTACATCTTTGAAAAATATTTAATGTCACAGGAAATACATAAGAAATTAAGAAAGTAAAATGAAGGATATAAAACTATATTCAGTATTATTCCATGTTTGAAATAAATGTATATGTTTAACACATTTACATGCACAGGAAAAGAAAAGAAGAAAACATCAATTCATCTACCTGGGGAATTATAATTTCTTTCTTCCTCATATCTTTATATTATTTCCCAACTTTCTTATTCTATATACAGATTTTTTTTTTTTTTTTTTAAGAACCAGCATTTGAAATACCTATCATGTGCTAGGCACTGAGTTAGGAATTTTTACTGATTATTTAATCTCCAGAGCAACCATGAGAAGCAGGTATCTCGGTCTTTCATAGCTGAGGAAGTGAAGCTCCACTATTTAAACCACTTGCCCAGGGTGCCCTGGATTCAAGCCCAGGGCCACAGTCACGTTTTCCTGCTGCACTGTACGCAACAGGAGGTCTATAGCAGTCACTGACAAAACAGAGCTGTGCGCATCTTGTCCAAGAGCAAGGCCTTATTTTGCTCTCTACGCATTTCACATCTTCCAAAAGTAGAAAACATTTTGTTTTTCCTGGACAAAAACAAAGCCTTCTCGGTTCCTAAGACCTGAGGCTCCATTCTGAAGCATTTTCCATCCCTGTGTCCAGCACCCCAGGTGTGTGCCCTCTCTCGGATCCTATTCCCTCATGGCCATGGCATCTGTTGTCCTGCTTATTGCTTTGGCATTTTGTCAGGTTATGAGCAGGACAGGACAGAACTGCATACCTCTGCCCCTTCTGGCTCCTTTATCTCTTCCCTGGATACTAAAACAAACAGGCCGTGTGCCCTCGCTCCCTACTCAACCCAAGAGAGTAGGGAGCAGCAACCATCCCAGCTATGTGAACATCAGAGGAAGATCTGGCAGCACATTATGTCTTTTGTAACTTTATTTCAGCCAAATAGTCAGGGCCTCCAGGAGGCTAGAAGCCCCATCACATCCTAAGCCTTGATGTCCAGCTGGCTTTAAGGTACTACCTCAGTGAGGGTGCCCAACCTCCCAGCTGGCTCTGTTCCAGATGGAATCCCCAGTGACACTAACTACAATCCTTTATGAAGGAGGCAGAGGTGGGATTTTTCACCACTGATCCAAGGCCTCTTCAGAGGCAGAGACAGGAAGTTGCTTGGATGGGGTCACAGCAAGTCAGTATCATTCAGGATTGGAACATGCTGCCTGGGCCACCACTTTACCAAATCATACTGACCCTCTGGCACCACAGTTCATAAATTAAAAAGAGAACTACCCAGGGACTTTTATCTGGGAAGAGGTAGAAGGGGATATGGGGAATGGGACATGGCACATAAAATAACCATGGGAGAAAATCTGATCCTTTTTTATTCAGACTCTTTCTCTGTTCTGTACCCACATAAGAGGGTTGCATGTTCAAAAAAGTTTGAGAAACACTGTACTAAACAAAGTTAAATAGATTAAATTACTGAAGGACTTCTCAGAAGCTTCTCAGAAGCTTTAATGTGTTTCTTGAACATATTCAACTACAAAACTAAGGATTCCATTGAACGTACTTTGGAAAATGCTACTCCAGAGTGAGCCCATAGGGATCCTGCGAAGATTGGAAAGTAAGGCCTAAGACAAACTCTCCCCACCTGCCATCATCCACTGGCTTCAAAACTGTAGTGTTGGATCAAACAAGGTTTTCATTCTGCACTCTTTCTGTACTTCAGCAAGGGTTCTATGGCATTTTTCTACTTGCTGTTCAAAGCTCTTGGAAGAGAACTCTGCCTGAATAAAATTCACTGGAGTCGGGAGGTATTTTAGTGCCAGACCCCTGAACTCAGTAGCCAGAGAGGTACGACATTGCTGCTGTGAGATAGGGGAGAATCCTGGTCCACCCAGACACTTTGGTTCCCTGTAGTTGCTGGGCCATCATAGTCACAACTGGGTACCAAGTGAGTTCTTAAACCAATTTCCTTCCCAGTTTCTAGAGAGAGAAACTCCTCATCTGTAAACCTTAATTGCATGGAAAACTCCAAGGGGGCAGTCAAGACAATTGCCATCTTGTGGGACTCACAGAAAAGGACTGGCCCATCCCCTTCTTTGCTGCAGAGGTCTGGAAACAACTGCTTCTTAGTCTGCAAAGTATGGAGGGAAGGCTGCTTCTCAAGGTTCCCAGGCCAAGGAAAAGGGTTCTCTTTCTTGGCCTCCTTTGAATCTGTCAGCTTGCAATTGATGAGCATTTTCTTCAAGGGATTCAAACACAACACTCTGGGTTCTTGGCCTCTTTAGCTTCCTTTTTAGCAGCTAGAGAAAGCTCTGTTTTCTAGAGGATGAACTCATGTATTTCTGTACAGAGTTTGGAATCAAGGGTATAGAGAAGCCAGGGCTCAGGAGGTCTGAAGGTAGTCTCTACAAGGCTGTCCACTGACAATGGGCATCACCTGGCAAATCTTCAATGCTGTCACAAAGGCACAAAGCTCTGAGTAGGAGGAATGGTCAGAGGAAGGATGATGTGGCTATCAGGGTGGGATCTGTGAAGTTCCTGGCTTGTAGGAAGAATATCAGTGGTAGGGGTGGTCTGGTTCCAATGCACCATGGTGGAATGGCAGATTCCATATGGTCCACGGCATGAATGTGATGAGCCTTCTTCTCCACTGTGAACATGTCTGCAAGACCCAGCAACTGCACCAACTCCAAGCACTGAGGACTCAATGCCACCCAGGACTGAAATTCCAGGGCCAGCTGCTCTAGCAGTGACTCCTTTCCCAGATTGTAGAGTGCACTCTTTATATTATGCTGTTGGTGCTTTTGAACGAGATTGACAATCTGGTGGGCAGCTTCTCATTGGGAAGGAAGAACTGGGGCTGGGTTGCAATTGGTGCTGTCTAGGTATAAGATATGGATCCACGTCCTCAATTGCAGAGCTGGCTCCTTCAGCATGGATTGTGTGTACTGAAAATCACCTGTGTAAAGGATGGTTCCAGAGTATCCTTCAAAGAGAAATATGACACAGCCAGGGCAGTGATTGACATGGATGAGGGTTACTGTCATGGTCTCTCTCCCAATTTCATCTACAGGCAGTATGTGGTTCTCACTAACTAACCTCCAGGGCTCAGTTCTACAGCTTAGATACCTGTAGGTGATGATGCAAGAGGTAGGCAGTGATTGGGGAGCAGTAGAGAGGCCAGGCCCAGGTGCTAGTCAGGCCCATGGTGTGGTCCAAGTATATGTGGGACAAGAAGAAGAGCCATGCAGAACCAGCCTAGCACAGACTCCAAAAGTCCACAGCAATGGGCATATGGAGGATCAGGACCCCGTTCATGGTTGCAGGGTTGGAGAGTCACCAGTGGGATCTTCATGGGGACTGGACGTCTGTGTGAGGCTTCCACATCAGCATCCTGGAAAGAGTCATGTTGGGCCAGGAATCCTAAGGGAAATCCAGCCTAGAGTAGGCAAAAAGATGGAAGTAAATGTGTTCATGGGAGTCTGTGAGTGGGATCCCAAATCTCAGAAAACTTGGTAGAGTGGCATCTCACCTGGGCATGGGAGTCCAGGCTAAGCCCCTTCTTAGGTCTAACATTTTGTTGATAGTTAATCTTTTGTTTTACAAGTGCCCAAATGATCAACACTCAACTTCAGGAATGTCTTTATCTGGTTCTGGAGAATCATCATTATCACTGCTAATCTTCCTCTTTCTTTTATATAATAATGCTAATCTATATCAGAGTTTCATGGAAATTGCAGATATTTGGGTGCTTTAAGTTATCGTTAATATACAAGTAGAGTTTTTCCTTTTACATGCTCTTCAGGATCCTCTTTGTGAAGAAGGATTTGTCTGTGGGATGGAAGATTACCCATGGTCTTCAATTAGGCAACAAATCACGTCAAGGATGTCCCCCTCAGTGCCAAGGCCCTTGTAATCCTAAAACCTGCTCTCACCTCTCACTACTTGCTCTCCAGGGATCCTTCTGGAGACAGGTTCCCTAAAAGTCTAATAGAGGAATAAAGCACCCACATCAGTCATTCACCTACCATGCTCCTCAAGTTTCTCAAATTAGTGTCATGTTCCTTGTGCCCCCTCCTTTAAAAATCCTCTAAAGGACTATCCAGAGTCCCAATTTTTCCAAATGATTCATTTCTTTGCAGAAGGTAACCAGAAGTCCCATCTCCTTCAGGGAAATCTGGGACAATCCAATTTTATAAGTTTCCAGCTATGGGTCTCTAGGGATTTTCTTAAGAAAGGAGGGATGGAATGCCTCCAACTAATTCTGAACTCTCCAGTTAGGAGGCTGACGATAGGCCTTTTCAGTTCCCACACGACATAAGCCCTCTGAGAGACACCCACCACTTGTGCAACTACAAGCAAATGTGAAGACGTTTCAGGATGTCTATCAGCTTCTGCCTCTTCACAGAAGGATTCCCTCCCCCCCCGCCCCCCCCCGTATCTGCTGTGCTATGATCCCAACACTGCCCCATGGTGATCCAGTAACTGATCAGTAACTGAGAGCACTGCTACCCATTCCTCCCTGACCCCACCCTCATTTGTAAAGTTTTGTTTCTTATCCTGGTTGCTCGTTGTTTATCATACCATTCTCTATACATCTTTGTATGTCTGAAATAAAAAAGGTAAATTTTGTCCTAAGTTTCATTTTAAAAGAAATTGAATTAAATACATACAAGTTCATAATTAAATGTTTAAAATCTTCTTCTGTTCTTTTCAACAAATACTATTCAAAACCATATTAGGCTGATGTTGGGAGTCCTGGAGAGGACACATAATAATAATACACTCCATGCCATTAGGGTCCTTACAATTAAATGAGTAAACAATATATTCACACACTAGCTGCCCCAACACATAAAATAAATAATATATTCTTAAAAAGTTAAAGACCATCTATGAATCAGGCAAATGTATGACTTCATAGGCAGTGTGATGCACTTCTTCACAATATACATATATCAATATGTATTACATGCAACAATATGAAGGACTGGGCTGATTTTGGAAGCTTTCCCACTCCATAGCAAATAATTAGTAAAACTGGATATAATAAAACCAAATTAACTTTTTAAATACACAGTTAAGCTAGAAATTAAGAAAGGGAAATCCCCAGGTAAGAGAAATGAAAAAAAAAAAAAAATTCAAAATCAAGTAGTGAGCAAGAGCTAAACCCAGTGACCCATAGAGGAATAAGAATGAGCTAAATTCTCAAGGGGCCATGGTTTTAACACACACCAGTGATCTGAATTTGAGTTCAAAGTCACAGACAACACTGGCACTGAAAAATGGGCCCTCCCATAAATTTGAGAGCCAGTCCATGAATGGAAACAAGAATACTCTGCCTACTAAGTCAGTGAGGCAGCAAAGTAACAAGTCAACTAACCGGGGTGGGGGGGGGGAAGAGAAAGAATTAGGAAACCCATCTCTGAACCTTGCTGGAGTTAGATGGGGTATGAATTTGCATTTGGCAGTGTGGAAAACCCCAAGTGATAAATTCTTATAAAAACGGAAACTCTTGGGGCCTTGGCAGAGTCAAATGCACTCTTGCCATGCAGGGAAACCTCTACAAGCCAGCATAGTCTATTCCCATGGAAACAACTCCCAATGAAGGAGAGTTCACAGTAAAAATTTATAACCCACAAGAGGAAACAAAGCACTAGGGTAAGAAGAAAGCTGATGCAGTGAACTAGAGCAATTACATCCAAAGAAATACAGATAATAGAAACACTTGAAAACATCTATAAATTAAAGATGTTTACAATGTTCAAAGAGAATAGAAATTATAAGGCAAGAGCAAGACAAAGTAGAGAGGATTAGCCATATTTTAAAAAGAACCAAAATTAAAAATTCAACAATTCACATTTTCACTTCCAGTCAGACATAATTATTTCCAGATTTTCATTACTATCATAAACAACAAGTAAACTAGATAAAATGTATAAAGAAATTGTTTTCAAAAACTGTTAACAACCAGAGCAGGTCTCTGATCCCTGAAATAATGGAAACAATTGAGTTGAGCCATACTTTTGCTCTGGCTCTTTGCCTAGAAGCACATTTTGAATTTCAACAGAGGAAAGGAAAACCCATGCAGAACACAGTGATTTCACAATGTTTAAGAGATAAAGATTGCACTTCAGGGAGTCAGAGGTAGATGGAATTTCCTGGGGACAGTACCAGAGTAGCAAGAACTACATGCAAAAAGAGCTCCAGAAATCTGTTTAAAGGTCACCTTGAGTCAACTGTTGTACAAAAGGCCACACAGAAACTAGATACTTGAGAAAAGAGAAACAGGGTGTGCTTTACCACAGAACTTCTTACTGCCTGGAGACAATTACCAGAGATGGGGAACCAAAACAGACCCCTGCAACCTCAACAAAGTGTGGAGACAAAGACAAGAATTTGGTGTAGCCAAGGTGGCTAGAATTTGCAGGGAAATTATCAGAGAGGAGGAAATTACATAGAGATCTAAAGAGGGGTATTCTCAAATATTTGAGTGAATACCAATCTGCACAAGTATAAGAAGAAACTACCTGAAGCCAGAGAAATAATCACCAGAAAGACACAAGCAGAAAATTCTTGGAGCTCAAACAAGGCTTGGAATAATTTGTGCTCTTACTCGTTAGAGTAGAAAAACCTCATAATACATGGGCATCCAGCAGTATAGTAGACAGATATTGCCTTAGCCCTGGGGCTAAATTAACTCTAGACAAAGGCTATTTTGAACTTTTCCAATAAAGCTACAAAACAGAGGAAAAAATTCCAATAATTTTTAAAGGAGTACAAAAACACCAGCAAGCAGCAACATAAAGTACACAATATACAATATACAATAAAAAACTTATTAGATATACAAATAAATAGAAATGATAAATTATGGACAGGTACATTAAAATAGTTACTATAAATAGGTTCCACACGTACATCAAGGTAGAGAAAAATATTAGGATGATGAGTGAAAAAAATAGAAGCAATTTTAAAGTCCCAAACAGAACCTGAAGAGATGAAAAATACAATGTTTGAAATGATAAATACATTGAATGGGATTAAGAGCAGATTAGATATTTAAAAAAAAAAATAACTCAACTTGAAAACTTAGCAATAGAACTGTAATAAATGAAGCACAGATAGGGAAAACACTGAAAGGATGAATAGAGCATGAGGGGGAGTGCTTGACTGGGAAAAAAAAAAAACCTCAAGAAAGAGTAGCTGAAATTTTTACAAATTTGTTAAAAAGTATAAATCCACAGATCTAAGAAGCTCAAAAAGCCCAAAGCAAAATAAACCTAAAAATATCACACCAAGGCACATAATAAAACAGAAGAAAGCCAAGTATAAAGAAAAAAAATCTTAAAAGCATCCATGGGGATGGGGAGAAGATATGTACAGATGAGCAAAAATAAGAATTATGACAGACTTCTCATCAGAAACTATGCAAGCCAGAAGACAGTGGATGGATAGTTTTAAAATACTGAAAGAAAAAACTGCTAACCCATAATTGTTTACCCAGTGAATATATATTTCAAAAATAAAAACAAAATAAAGACTTTTTCTGACAAATATAAATTGAAGGAATTAATCGCCAGCAGATCTGCACTACAAGAAATATTAAAGAAGTTATTAAGACAGAAGAAAAATAATGCCAGATTGAAATTTGGACCTATATCTCAAACACTCTGGGAATGGTAAAACTGTAGATAAATATAAAGGGAATTTTTTCTGTTTTTAATCTCTTTTGAGAGATAACTAACTGTTTAAAGCAAAAGCAATAGTAACAACATATTGTCAGGTATATAGCATGTGAAGAAAAAAATGTATAACAACACAAACATAAATGTTGGGAAAGGGAAATGAAGGTATACTTTTATAATGTTTTTACACTATACATGAATTTGTATAATATTACTTAAAGATAGACTGTGATAAGTTAAATATATATATTGTAAAACCTACAGTAATGCTTAAAAAATAAAACCAGGAGGTATAGGAATAAAGCCAAATGAGGTAAAATGAAATCATAAAAAAAAAAATACTCAATCCAAAAGAAGTCAGGAAAAGAAGAATAAAGAAATGAAGAGAGAAAACAAATAGCAAGATAATAAACTTAAACCAAACACATCAATGATCACATTAAATAAATAACTATACATAATCTACAGACCTCATTTAAAAGACAGAGTGAGATTGAATAAAAAGAAAATTTCAATGAAATGCTACCTCTGAGAAACCCACATTAAATATAACACAGAGAGAAATTAAGAGTAAAAATGTGAAGAAGAAATAAAAAAAAAACAGTCTGACAATCTTTTGTCTACATTGATATTAGACAAAGTAGACTTTGGGACAAGAACTACTACCATGTTTGAAGAGAGGCATTTCATAATGATGAAAGAGTTCATTCATCAAGAAGATATAACGATCTTAAATGTGAATGCACCGAATAACCAGATTTCAAAGTACTTGATGCAAAATCTGTCAGAATTGAAAGAATATGTAGATATGGACAATTACAGTTGGAAATTTAGAAACCTCTCACTAAGCAATTGATAGAACAGATAGATAACCAGTAAAAATATTGAAAGCTTGAAGAATATTGTCAACCAACTTGACTTAATTTAAATTTATGGAACACTACAGTCCAACAACAACAGAATATGCATTCTTTTCATATGCACATGAAATTCCACCTAGATAGACCATATATCTCTCAATAAATGGAAGGATTCAAATCATATAGACTACGTGATGTCTAAGTACAATAGAAGCAAACGATACTAAATTTTTAAAATGACATCTAAATAACCTATGGGGCAAAGAATGAATCACAAGCAAAATTAGATTATATTTTTAATTGAATTAAAATGAAATCACAGCATATTGAAATTTGTGGGACACTGCTTAAAGCCATGTTTAATGTGAAATTTATAGTTCTAAATGTTTATACTAACAAAGAAAGAAACTTTTAAAAGCAGTGATACATGCTTCTTACTTAAGAAGCCAGAAATAGAACAAATTAAATCCAAAGTAAGTAGAAATAAGGAAATAATAAACATAAGGTATGAAATCAATGAAGTAGAGAAAATGAATGAAAACAAACCTGGTTCTTTGGAAAGATCACTAAATTGATACATATTTATATAATTTATTAAGAAAAAAGTAAAAAACCACAAATTACTAATATTAGGAATGAAAGAGGAGATATTTCCAGAAATCCTAATGACATTAAAAAACAATAAAGACATTATGAAACATTTTATGCCAATAAATTTTCAGTTAGACAAAATCTATAACTACCCACTCACCCACCCAACACACATGCACACAAACAAAAAAGTCTCTAAGTCACATGGTTTCACTGGTGAATTCTACCAAACATTTAAGGAGGAAATAAAGCCAGTCTTAAACAAGCTCTTTCAGAAAGTACAGGAGAAGGGATCATTTCCCAACTCATTTTATGAGGCCAACATAACCCTGATTCTAAAATTTGACAAATCACAAGAAAAGAAAACTAATCTATCATGGACACAGTTGTGATAATCCTTATAAAAATATTATAAAACAGATCCCGGTAATATATAAAAATGATAATACATCATGATCTAGTACATCATGACCTAGTATTGCAAGGATGCTTTATGTCATAGTTTTCTAGCTGCTAAAACAAATATCATACAATGGATTGGCTTAAACAATGGAAATGTATTGGTTCACAGGAATTTATTGATTTTGAGGTTAGGAGAAGTCCAAAATCAAGGCATCAGCAGTGATACTTTTTCCTTGAACACTGTGTCATTCTGAGGCTGGCTGCTGGTGTTTGATAGGTCCTTGGCTTTTCTGTGACATGTCAATGCACATTGTGATGTCCTCTCCTTTCTCTTCCAGGTTCTATTGACTTCCAGTTTCTGGCTCCTCCTTGTGGGTTTCTCCCTCTATTAATGAACTTCTTCCACTTATGAAAGACTCCAGTAATTTGGATTAAGACCCAACTTCAATGAGTTGGGCCACACATTAACTAAACATAAATCTTTAAGAGATCCCATTTACAATGGATTTACACCCACAGGAATGCAGATTAAGACCAAGAACATGTCTAAATTTGGGGTACATAACTCAAGCCACCCCAGTTTAATATTTGAAAATCAAACAATGTAATTCACCTTATTAACATAAACTGACAGCAATGTATGATTATGTAAATAGATGCAGAAAAAGCATTTAAAATTCCACACCCATTCCTGATTTTTTTTAAAAACTCTCAGCAAATCTGGAATGGAAGGAAAATCCTGATAAACAGCATGTAAGAAAAGTGTATATAACATCATATTTTATGGTGGAAATATTAAATCACATCATTCTAAGATCAGGAACAAGGTAAGGATTCCACTTTCACCTTTCTTTTCAACATTTTGCTGAAGGTCCCAGCCAGTGCAATAATGCAAGAAAAAAATTGAAAGGCATATGGATTGGAAAGGAAGAAGTAAAATTCTCTTTATTCACAGATGGCATGATTATCTACAAGAAAATCTCAAAGAACCTACAAAAAAAATGCTACTAGAACTAGCACATCTCTGGATTCAAGGTAAATTTACAAAAATCAATTGTATTTCTACCTATTAGCAATGCACAATTATTAACTGAACTTTTTTAAATTATCAGTTTCAATAGCCTAAAAAAACATGAAAAACTTCGGGATAAATCTAACAAAATGTGTCCAAGATGTATGCTGAAAACTACAAAAGATTCATGAGAGAAAATAAATCAGATCTTAATAAATGGAAAGCTACTCTGTGTTCATGGGTCAGAAGTCTCAATTTTAAGGTTTCAGTTTTCTCCATTTATATAAAAAATTTTATGAATTGTTTATTCATGGATTTTGCCAACTCTCCTATAGAATTTTTATTTCCTCAATTTTTAAGAGTTCCTTTATAAATTGGTAACAGTAACCTTTTATTTATGATATATGTTTCAAATATTTTGTCCCATTTTGTCTTTAGTCTCTAATTTTTCTTATGGTGCTTTTGCCATGCAAAAGTTTTGTTTTAAATATTTACATAGTCAAATTTATCAATCTTTCTTCAATTGTATCTTGATTTTTTAAAGATATAGAAAGTTTTTCTCTCAAGTAATAGAGGAATTAAATCATGTTTTCTTCTAGTACTTGCATGGTTTTAGTTTTCACATTCAAATGTTTGATCTATTTGATATGTATCCTTGTGTATCATGTGAAGAATAAATCTAATTTAAATTTTTTCCAAAAGGCTATCTAGTTGTTCCAGTACTTACAACATATTTATATTTAGTTGTATCTATTCTGGACTTTCTATTTTATTCCACTGGTATATCAGTAATTTTTTTGTGCCTGTACTACACAGTTTAAATCATGAAGAGAGGTTGAAGGGAAAATCCCTTAGATTATGAAAACTGCTTATCAAATTCTGCCCATTTGACTTTCAAATATATTTTCAAGAATGTATTGGGTTAAAAATAGGGAGTTGCCTAAATTTGTAATTACTGGATAAATTAAAACTAGCATATATAACACTTTTTATTTTTAAAACATTGGAAGACTTTACTCATTGTAGTCTAGGGCAATGGTTGCAAAGCATGGTGAATATGTTGGACACATACCAATAGTTTATAAAAATCCTATTTCCAGATTTCAACCTAGACTCAATGAATCAGAATTTCTAAGGGTGGGTTCAAAAAGTTTGGAATGTTAAAAATTTAAATTTTCACATGAGATTTCAATGGGATGCCTAGTTTGGTAACCACCAAGCTAGGGGTGCCTTTTGTTGTTGTTGTCTGTTTGTTTTTTCTTAATTGACATCTAAGTGTTTTTTTAAAAAGGTAGTGTTAGATCATTTAGAGCACTTGGGGGACAGAGCATAAGGCATGTAGGTGAGTAGTGCATAAAAGTTAGCTGTGTATTTTTTTTAACTCAGCAAATGGCCTGAAGATGTGAATAGATTTATTGTAGAAGTTAGAAACAAGCAGAATTTTGGACCAGGTCAAAGCAGTGGGCAAACTTATATTTTATAGATATAGGAGTGAATGCAGATGGAGACATGAAGAAATGAGATTATGAATTTGCTAAAATCATGGATTGGACCTTAGATCTGCCTAAGTGGTAAAATGGGCAAATGGATGAATTGGGCTGAAGCAAATTTATCTGAATTTTTGAGGGATCTGAAAGCCCCAATTGGGGGTGCATAAGGGTTACCACCTGAGAGCCTCCTTGTTGCTCAAATGTGGCCTCTCTCTAAGCCAAACTCAGCATTTGAATGCATTACCTTCCCCCCAACGTGGGACATGACTCCCGGGGATGAGACTCCCTGGCAACGAGGGATTAATACCAAGTGCCAACTGGCAACATGTTCAGAAAAAGACCTTGAATAAAAGGGGGAAAAGG
>JAQZBX010078845.1:0-14065 GCA_029593785.1 Cabassous unicinctus
TATTTCCTTCATGGTTTATGTTCTTTATGTCTCATTTAAGAAGTCCTTCCTTAATCCAAAATGATAAAAATCCTCTTACATTTTTTCCTCTCAGCGTTAAAGTTACACTTTTCACAAGTGTTTTAATTCGTAAGTCCTTGAAATCCTTTCTTTCTTTCTGATACTATAGTTTGCTTTTGATATTATAGTAATAAGTCTTCAATATCTTTTTCCATCATTTACATTCATTTATCATTACCTTACAGTTTTCAGGATGTTTTCACAGTCTGCATTTTACGTTTTATACAGTTTGATAATCTTTTATTAAAAGTTCAGTCTATTTCCATTTATTGTGATTACACACATATTTTGGGGTTTATTTCTACCATCTAATTTTGTGTTTTCTATGTAGCCTTTGTCTTATTTTTTTCCTCCTGTTTTCCATCTCTTTTTTTTTTTTCTTTCTGGGAAATTACCTCAACATCCTTTCAACTTTTTTCAATTCTGCTGTTACATATTTAATCTCCAAGAGCCATTTTTGGTTCTCCAAATATTTCATAGTTGACCATTTCTTCTCTTACCTCTCCAATGATCTAATGACAGGTTTGTGGCAGTTGTTTTTTAACTTTCTTCTCCCTGTATTGCCTATTTCCTCCAAGCTTCTTTGATTTTAGTTTCTATCATGCTATAAACTGTCCACAAATGTCTCATGACTGAGTTTTCTGCTCATATTTAATAATGAAGCTCTAAAATGACAATAAATGGCTCTATGCAATGATGGAGTTGCCAACTAGTAAATATCACTGGGGGATGATTTGGGACTTTGTTGAGGTACAACCGTCTTTATCTATAGGTCTTTCCTTTGGGCTGGTCAGTTTTCCCAGAGAAGAATTTCCTGACCTTCTGACTATGAACTTTCTCAAAATCAAGCAGAAGGAGACTAAGAGTCCCCTTGATCTGAGTACAGTAGTTCAACTCTCTGCTATGCTTGGTGTCCCCACACCCAGGATCTTCGTTTAATCTGTCTAGACAATAAACTTCCAGTCTCCTATTTGAGTGGAGGAAGAACAGTCTCTTGGTTATTAGAGGAATGGAAGGGGATCTGCATTCCAACTGCTTCTTATCAGCTTATTGATTTCAGTCCCAGTTACACCAGCACTTCCAAAAGTACCTTGTATCTCTAATTCCTGAACTTGGATTGGGGCGATTGTTGTACAGGATACATCAGTCTGCTTCTTGGCTCCACCCACTGCCATATTAAGTTTCCACTTATCCATCTTTATCATTTATCCATCTGTTGCAAGCCCCCAAATTCTCACTGGTATCTCTCACCTTCTTTTGTCCTATCTTCATTCTCTTATGGGTTTCTTCACTTTTAATCCTTTCTTGTCATTTTAGTGGGATTTTAAGGAAGAAGCAGGAGTCAAAGCACATGTTCAAGCCACCAAGTTTAAAGAGAACTTAAGGAATAATATTTTCAAATATTTTAACTCCACCATCATTTTTTTCTTTCCTTCTAGGACTCCTATTTTATGAATGTTGATACTTCTAGTTCAATTGTCCTTGACTCATAACTCTTCTCTCATTTATTCCAGATCTTTACGCCTTCCTAATGCTTTTTGGGAGAGCCCTGGTCCTTCTCTTGATCTTACAGCTTATTAATTTATTCATCATCTATGTCCATTCTATTATTCAATCTATCAATTTCAGGTTGCTATTTAAAAATTATTATCTATTTATTACTCAGTCCTTCCAATTGCTCTAATTAATCAAAGTTTCTGCTCCAAATTAATAATACATTCTCTTATTTCATTTAGGATACTTATGCTTAATTTAAATCTTTTCCTTCTGATCCAATATTTCTGTTTCCCTTGATAAAGGCAGAAATCTAAGAAGGCAGAGAGTAAAGTCCAGAGGCAGATTGATTCATATTGCAAGACACCCAGGAAGGACCAAGACTCACTAAGTTCCTCTGAAAAGAGAGCAAGTTATACTGGGACTGAATTCAGGAAGGCTAGAAGTCTATTTGAGAAGCAATTAAAACCTAGATTCCCTTCCCCACTTCTCACAGCCCAAGAGACTGTTCCTCCATTTATTTCCCAATAATTTAGCCCATTACTTTTCCCTGTAAGCTCAGATTCCCCTGGAGTCATCAGCTAGGTTGGCTGGTAAAGTATAATGAAGGTTGTTGCTTAAGTCCAGGCCTATCTTGTAAAGAGGTGGAGGTGGGAAATATGTCTCAGTGCAGAGAACCTCTAGCTATTCAATTGAGATATATGACCTGGCTATAACCACTCTACTCCCAATGATCTGTCAAACACCCACAGCCCCATCTCCACCCCACCAGGTAGACACACATATACACCTGAGCACACACACACGAGTGACCTATACCTCAAGGAATCTCTGATACCTCCACCTGCAGTACTGCTCTTTTTGCAAATTGTAAACTTAGAGCCTTGTGGAGAGGGAGGGGTAGAAGACTTATATGGGGAGCACAATGCAGGCATGACTGCCTACATCTGTAACTGGTCTACTTATTTACCCCCACCCTTGGCCATACTGAGTGCTGAGGTGAAAATACCTCTCCACCCCCCAGCTGACTTGACTGGTGATGCTGTTTTTCTGCCTTGCAGTGGTGACTGGGCAGATGTTAATCTACCTAGAGGATTGTGAAAAGAAAAAAAAAGAACACATCATCCTTCCAGCCTTTTCTCTATTGACCTTGAGCAGCCATTTCCTATCCATAGTCCATCCCTAGAACCAACTACTTTTTGCCTTCCTGGGATTTCTCAGTTCTTGCTTAGTTTCTCATATCCAAAAACCTTCCTCTCACTTTTTGGGGGCACATTCAAGGTTGGTTAGGGGGATGGAGCAAGTAGCCAATGTTGACTTGCCTAGCTGGTCAGAAACCACTTCCCTTAGTTTTTTAAACTCCAGAATCCTCAACCAATCTTCATATGGCATTTTAAGTTTTTCGCTGTGGGAATGGCTTACCACTAACCATATATATTGTTGAAATTTTTCTTCAAAAAAAAGATCTCATCCTATTTTACCTTATTTTTGTGTTTGCTTTCTTCCTTGAGCATTTCTTAACTCATTGTTGCCTTACCAGTAGTTATATATGACTTTGCCGTTTTTTTCTGGAAAAAAAAAATAAAAACTATGATGTAACTTGTTATAAAAAATACATTCACTGTTATTAATAGGGGAAAGGGAAAAAATGTACAGTATATGGCAATCTCCTATATTCTTTTCCATAACCTACAGCATCCATAACCTACAGCATCTTTGAAGACAAAATGAAAAAAATGAGACACTGGGGGAATAAACAGAAGAAAATGTCACTGTACATACAAAACAACGTATCTTACCGTGATGAAAGACATAAAGTCAAAAATTTTTTTATTTTTCTCATTTTTTACTATTCCAATAATTTTAATTTCTTGTATTTAATTTATTTTAAATAAATTAATATAATTATTAATTATATTTGGTTATTTTGTTGACCTCATTTTTGAAGAAGTTTTGGGTCACAGAAGGGCTACAACTGTGACAGGGGAGGATCATTAATGTGGGGTGTCAGTGATGGGGGATGCATGGGAGGAGGGTCACCTGGGGCATACCTATAAAGCATGGGGTACTGTCATGGTGGGTGGACATTCACACAATAATCAAAAAAATACCAAATTCCCATACTGGGGAGCTCTGCCACATTCTCTAATAGAACAGCAAGAATTTCCCAAGTATAGGGGCAGTGACTAGTGAAGGAAGATAGTCATTGATGGGCCACTGATATTGATGACTGTACTTATGAACCTTTATTTTTGAAATTGGAACTTAGCCCACTATTATAGGGTGCCTAAGAGTTATCTCCTGAGACCCTCCTTGTTGCTAAAATATAGCCTCTCTCTATGCTGAACTCAGCATAAAATGCATTACCTTCCCCCCAGAGCGGGACATGACTCACAGGGATGAGCCTCCCTGGCACTGAGGGATTACTACCAAGCACCAACTAGCAATGCAACTGGAAAAAGACCTTGACCAAAAGGAGGAAAAGGTAAAGACAAATGAGTTTACGTGGCTAAGAGATACAAAGGGAGTCTAGAAGGTCATTCCAGAGGTTACGCTTATGCACATCTCAGCAGGATCTCAATGACTGCCAAAATAAATATTCCCTCAAATAGCTGGACACCTGAGGACTCTGGAGACATCCAGACACTACAGGCAGGGCAGACAGCTCAGGGGTTTGGTGCCTTGCCAGTGGGCCCTACTATGGAATTTGTGCTCCCCAGTAAGACAGAATTGGACTCAGTTGTGGTTTCCCTACACATATCTCTTCTGCCCTTCTATTTGAATGTATAATTAGTACTAGAGTTGGTCTGTAAATGTCCAAGAGACTTAAATCTTTGGACTGTCCATGTGCCAGCTGGGCCCTGAATCTCAACAGAGTTGTAACACCTATTCTCCAGTTCCTTGGATGCACCCAGGACAACTAACAAGGAGATGATGATGAACAATGACCATCCAAAGGAACAGAGAGTGTCTGCAAATACAAGCAAGACAGCCTCATCCTTCTGCCCCATGAGATCTAAGCCCCTTTCAATTAAAAGTGGAGTGGGCATCACCATCCCAGAATCCTCAGGATTGGGGAATGAACAAAGGTCTAGAGTAGACTTATGGGTATTCTACTATAGTCTTACTGTGATTCTAGCAATGGAAGAACTTATATCATTGATGTGGAGGCAGTGGACACTGGAGGTACTGAGGGGAGGGAGTGGGAAAAACAGGTGTAATATGGGGGCATTTTTTGGGACTTGGGAATTATCCTGAATGACACTGCAATGACAGATGCATGCCATTATATATCTTGCAATAATTTACAAAATTATGTGGGAGAGAGTGTAAACTACAATGTAAATTATGATCCCTGCTTAGTGGCAATGCTCCAAAATGTGTTCATTGATTGTGACAAATGTTCCACACTAATGAAAGATGTTGATAATGTGGGAAAATATGCAAAGGGTAGGGAGCAGGACATATGGGAATCTCCTATATTTTTTATGTAAGATTTATGTAATCTATCTTTTAAAAAAATTTTTTTTTAATTTATCAAATTACACACAAAATGTGAACTTTATTGTATGTCCATTCAGTTTCAAAAAAGCTGTTTAAAAAAAACAAAACAAAACAAAAACAGTTAACTCCATCCATCCTTTGTGAATTGTATGACTAAGGGTGAGTATATGACCTTTCTGGAATTTCTTTTTTTTATTTGTAAATGACATTAATAATAAAGTACTATGTGCATTCAAGGATATTTTAAGGTTCAAATGACATGATTGTAAAATATTTTGCAAATTTTTAAGAGCTATCTGTACACAATAAAGTATTACTATTGACATGAAAAAAAATACATTCACATTAGTTTTTAATATAAAAGAGAACACGACAGCTATGGATATTGGTACTCAGAAGTGTATCTATATATTCTACCTCCTCATTAGGCTTTAATATTGTAACCCCAATACCTTCAAGTGTTTCTTATACATAGCATGATTTCCAGACCCTTCATTCTGAGAGTTATACTTCTAAGGGTAGTCACTATTTGTCCAACTCCCTCTCTTAAGCAATCTTTTTCTTCTTACAGCAATGGGCTTGTAAATAAACAATTTTAATTTACTTTAAATTCCATACTAAAGATAATGATAAATTTTAAGATCACCTCCTCAGGAAACATCATCAAAAAGAACATTAAAAGAACTGGTAGAGTCTGAGCTGTTGAACAAACTTCATGACTCACTAAGCACTAAAAGAACACATTTACCAGCATTCCTCAGATAGAAAAGGACAAAAGGGACTGAGCTGTAAAATATGAAAAGGGGGCATCTCTTTCTGATTGTTGAGGGAAATCTAATAAGACACAGAAAGTCTCCAAATTAAGAGGATGTGCTCCATGGAAATATACCGTAACTAAAGAATTTAAGCTAAAAAGATAATGTATGACAGAAAAAGCTTTAACTGATGAGTATGCTTCAGACAAATCAAGTAAGACAGAATGAAATAGGCCAGAGGCAAGAATAGTTATCACAGAACAGAAATAACAGAAATCTCTGCATCAGATATGAAGCCAATAGGTGCAGTAGCAACAAAGGACATCTATCTAGTGATGAGACTCATGTTACAGAAAGACTAATATTTTTCCCTTGGAGTCTCAATCAGGACCTAAAGACTACAGTAGTAAGGATGGATGTAGAAGGAACATTCACTGAAACCATATCTGAAGAACACAACTTTGGGTCCCACACACTGAGATAAGATGAGAAAAACAGACTCTAAGAGAGATCCCACTAGATTCAAAAGCATCCTTGAATCAAATCCATTCTAAATATGCAACAGAGCAGGGCCCAGCAAGCTTTTTCTGAAAAGGGCCTAACAGTAAATATTTTAGAACTTGCAGATCAGGAGGCAAACTCAGAGATATTACATAGGTACTCATATAACAAAAGAGAAAGCAAGTTTACACAAAAGTTTTATTGATGAAATTCAATACAAAATAATTACTGAGTATATTATTTTATAATACAGGTATATTATGGTAGATTGAACTTTGTACCCCAATTTAGGCATGTTCTTAATCTTAATACATTCTTATGGTTGTGAACCCATTGTAAAAAGGACATTTTGGTGAGATTATTTTTAGGTAAAATGTGGATTACTGGAGGCTTATAAAGAGGACCTGGAAATCACAGAGGCCAGAAAGCAGAGAATATCACCATGTAATGGAGGCAGAAATATAAGCCAAGGAATCCCAAAGATTGCTGGCAGTCAGCACTAGAATGTTACAGACTCCAGGGAGAAAGCATAGCCTCACTGACACCTCGATTTTGGACTTCTAGCTCATGGACTATACAAAAACTGGTGGCAGGCCAGGTTTGGCCCAAGAGTCATAGTTGACCAATCCCTGCAGCTGAATATACGCTATACCCAATTTCTGCTTTGACTTTGCAGTGTCTCATATATCCTTGCTAACTTCTTTATCTCCAAACATCCAATAACCATAGGAAAAGTTGTTCAGTCTCACGATTAACCAAACAATATAAAAAAACAAGTTATTTGTTTTTTTCCTATAAGACAAGTGAAAATTAAAAAGATCAATAAAACTCATTGTTGGTGAGGGGATGGGGAAATGGTCACCCTCATGAACCATCACTGATGGTGGTGTAAATTGTTACATCCTTTCTGGAGAACAATTTGGCAATATAAATAAAAACTGAAGAAACTGAAGATCTATGATTCAGTAATTCTTTTACTGACTTGGGATTATTTGAATAAATTATTGTGTATATATTCAGTGCTTCCATTTGAAATGATAATTTAGAGGACTTTCAGTTAAAGATGTTAGAATTGCTACTATTCCACTTTCCTCTGACACAGATTTAAATTTCCACTTATGATGAAAGTAGCAATCAACCACAACTTCAAATCATATGTTATGAAGAAGAGCTACTAAATACAGTGAAAGTTACACAAAATTGAGTAATAACCAAAGCAGACAAATATTTCTGCAGCTCTTGGAACAAGAAGAATCCTCCAAAGTTAGTACACCCTGACTGCAAATTGGGGTTTTCCCTTCAATGACAAAGTCTGTAAGTGCAAACAAGTCAATGAATCCTGTTTGATACCAGGTAGTGCCAGGGGAGGTGGAGTTAAACAAGAAAAAGTACATATCTTACATTTTTGAAAGTAAAGCCCAGCAGCTAACTCAGGATACAGGCATAATCCCAGGGTAGAATGTTAGTAACAACAACTAACATAATCCAATCTTCTCTAATTCAAGCCCTCATACCATCCTCACATTTTTTTCTGGAAAATGCTGACTCAGAAAAAATAATGCCCCCATTTAAGGATAAGTAATAATGAGAAAGAAATCGACATAGGATCAATTCAAGATACTATAAGAAAAATAAAGAATAGGCAAAATATATATACCATGAAACAAACAAACAAAAAATATTCAACAAACATTCCTCCATAAATCAAGCAAATGGATGAACAAAATAGCCCTTCCCAAAACAGCTCAAAGAGGAGATATAGGGATACAAAGAAAGATGGTGTAACAATTAAAAGAAATGACTCAGGAAATAAATGGAAGAGAACTATAAAAGCAAAATGCAAAATAAACACTGCTGAAAACAGGCCAGGGACATGAAAGGCAGGTTTGAAAAATATTAAGCAAAATAAAATGGAAAAGTACTGAAAGATTAAAGTATTAGTGAAAAATGATAGATATGGAAAAGAGATCCAAAATGTATAATTGGTGTCTCTGACGAAAATAGAAGTAATGGGTCATTTTAAAAAACTCAAAGGGGAACTCTGCATTTTATGCATGATTTTTCTGTAAATCTACAATTTCTCTAATAAAAAGCAAAAAATACCTGAAGAAATTTTCCTAAAGTAAGATTTGAGTCTTCAGAAAATCACTACCCAAGGCACAAGAAAGTAGCCTATGACCATAATTTTTATTCAGGCACATCTGAAGAAATTATCTAGAAAGAAGAGAGATGGAAAATATGAAAGGTTAAATAGTATAGAGGATAGAGTGATAAATCTAACACAAACAAATCAGGAATATGGAAAGAGAAAATATGAAATTCTATAATTGAGTGTTTTCAGGATATCTATATTCAGTTTCATAGAGCCCAACAAATTCCAAGTAGAATGAACATACAGATGTACATGTACGCACACACAGACATGCACAATGCAGTGAAACTGCAAAACGCGAAAGACAGAGAAGATCATAATGGCAGCCAGAAGAAGAATGCTTAACCAGTTTACCTCTTGCATTACAATTACTAAGAAGACCAACTACCCTGACATGGAGAAGTATGTGGAAAAGCTCCTAAGCACCATATGTTTAAGAAGGAAAATAATCTAATAGGTTTCTTCATAGCAAGTAATTTAAGCAGGAAACAATGGTATAGTATCTTCAATGTACTACTGTGACAGTTTGAGATTATGAATTCCAAAGAGAGAGATTATGTTTGTAAACTGGTCTGTTCCTCTTGGCATGATACCCTTTGATTGTATTAAATTCAAAGGTTTTACATTTACTTGATTAAATCAACATTAGGGCTTTGATTCGACCAAGTCAGTAGGGGGGTGACTCTGGGTTGAGTCCTCGCCCCCTTGGTGGGCTGATATAAATGAGCACTCACTCAAGAGACAGGAGAAAATACACATTGGAAGAGAAAAGCTCCACAGATACCAGAGTAGAGTACTTTGTCAGCTTTGATCCTGCAGCCTGGGAAGAGAGATAAGCCATGCACCTGATAGTTTACAGCTGACCTTGTGAAGAGACCAGAGCAGCTGAGCCCTACGCCCACCTAAAACTAAGATAGGAAGAAGCTGGGACCACAGAGCCTTAAGACAAAGAAGGCAGGCTGAACCCTCACAGAGATCAGCAACAGACTTTGGTGAGAAAGTATCTCTTATGGTACTTTATGAGTTAGACTCTTTAGGGCCTTGTAACTGTAAGCTTCTACCCCAAATAAACACCATTTATAAAAGCCAACAGATTTCTGGTATTTTGCATCAGCATACCTTTGGCTGACTAATACAACTATGGTAAAATAAATTTCAACCTAGAATTCCATACCTGGTAAAAAATATATTTCAAAAATAAAAGCAAAATAGACACTTTCAGGCAAACAGAAAATCAATTCTCACATAAAGAGAATTCTTTTTTTTTAAAAGGGTATTTATTTGGGGTAGAAGCTTACAGTTACCAGGCCATAAAGCATAAATTACTTCCCTCACCAAAGTCTATTGCCATGTGTTGGAGTAAGATGGCTGCCAATGTCTGCCAGGGTGCAGGCTTCCTGGGTTCCTCTCTTTCTGGGGCTCATTTCTCTCTGGGCTCATCTGCTCTGCTTTCTCCACAAGACCAGCTGTAGACTACCAGGCGAAAAGTTCTGTCTCTGTCCCCAAGGCCTCTACCTGTATTTAATGGAGACTCCTCTCCTTCCTCACATATCTGCTTCTCTGTGTGTTTACTTCCCAGGCTCCAGGATCAAAACTCCCAAGAGAATTCTAAAGGAGTTCCAAAAGAAGAAATCTGATCCCAGATTGGAGGTCTAGGATGCAAGAAAGAACTATAAGCAGAGAAAGTAATGAATATATACATAAATCTAAACAAGCAATAACTGTTGCACACTATTTATTGTGGATTAAAAATGAGGTAGAACTAAAATACACAATAATAGCAGGAAAGCCAGGAGGGGTGATCAGAATTAAAGTGCCTTAAAAGCCTTATATTTTCTGAAAGAAGATATACTGATTAAATTTACATTTTGATATACCAACTGTGCATCTTAATATTTCTAGAGTAGCCACTAAAAGAACAAAGAAATAAAGTGTATAGAATCCAACCTAATAGGGGAGAAATGAAATGAAATATATCTATGCAGTCAGTCTAAAAAATGATACATAAAAAAAGGGAGAACAAAAAGGAAGCACAAAATAAGGTGACAGAAATAAATAGAAACATATTAATATTACAATCAGTATTGCAGGCTTGAAGTCTTCAAAAAGACAAAGAGACACTGGGGAAAAATCTAGTTATATCCTATTTAAAAGACATAGCCTAAAACGTAAGGATATAGATAGGATGCAAGTAAAGGATGGCAGAAAGATATACCAGGCAACTCTTAAGCAAAATAAAAATACTACATGAATATTTATATCACAAAAAAATAGATATTAAGGCAGAAAGATCCACTAGATATAAAGGCCACTATATAAGGCTTAATGGTTCAATTCACAGGGAAAAATAAAGCAGAACAATTCTAAACTTGCATACACCTAATAACATAGCTTCAAACTATACAATGCAAAAACTGAGAGAACTATAAAGAAAAACAAATTAATCTAGTACGATGATGGGACATTTTAACAAATGTCTTTCAATAAGGCCAAAAACAACAACAAAACCACCCAGTAAGGATACAGAAGGTTTAAAAAACCCAATGAAGAAGTGTTACCTAGCAGATATGCACAAAACATAACACTCAATAAGTGGAGAATGTACATATATTTAAGTACACATGGCATTGTTTGAAGATCAACCACCTACTGGGTCCTAGTGCAAGTCTCAACAAATTTCAAATGATATACCATCATACAGCACAAAGTATATGACCACAATGCAATTTAGAAATAAAGAAAATAAATAGTGAAACCGTTGAAATTTGGAAATTGAAAAACAGACCTAAATAACTCACTGTTCAAAGAAAGAAATCATAATGGAAACTTGGAAATATTAAGAACTAAATGCTAAGATACAAAATATTAAAATTTGTGAGATGCATCTAAAGAGGTACTTAGATGTAAATATATAGCCTTAAATGCTTATCTTAGAAAATAATAGAAACTCATCATCAAAATTAAGCATGTAAATTAAGAAATTAGAAAAAGTAAAACTTTAAAAATCCAAAGAAAGTAGAAAGAAAGAAAGTATAAAAATTTGACCTGAAATTAATAAAATAGAAAACAAACATATAGTAGAGAATATCAAAAGAGCTAAACATTAATGGCTTAAAAAAATACCAATACACGAAGCAGATGTAGCTCAAGTGGTTGAACATCTGCTTCCCATGTATGCAATCCCAGGTTCGATTCCTGGTACCGCCTTATAAAATAAAAAAAATATCAATTCTCCCTTGGTTGGTCTTTATATTTAATATAACTCCAACCAAAATCTCAATAGTTTTTTTTTTTTTTTTAATGTTTTGGTGGAACTTGACAAGATGATTAAAAATTTTAAATAGAAGAATAAAAGGCCAAGGATAGTCAAGATCCTCTGGGGGGGAAAAAATGAAATAGGGCCGTGTCCTACCAAATACCAGAACCAAGAGTAAAGCTTTATTATTAAGGAAGGGTAGTACTGGAAAATAGGCAAATTTACAGATAACATAATAAAGACCACGGAAACAAGACCAAATACATATGACTCTTTGATGATGACAGGTGGTATGTCAAATCAATGGGAAAAACTGAGTTAGAAAAAAATAGCCTATATGGGAAAAAATGAAATTGGATTTCTTGTCTCACACCACAAAGTGAAAAAAAACAAAAACAGATTTTAAAAAAACAAACATACAAAAAAAAAAAAAATCTCCAAAGTACGGACTTGAAAGAGAGAAGTAAAACTTTAAAAAATAAATAATTTTCTGACCTTAAAGTCAGGAAAGATTTATAAACAAGACATTTAAAGCTAAGCATAATATATGTTTGAAAATTGAGCTGTATTGAAATCAAGAATTTGTTTATTAAATCCCACCTTGAAGAAAATAAAAAGACAAGTTGCATTCTGTGAGATATTTGCAAAACTTTTGTGGTACATACCATTCGAAAATGACCACCATGAATGCCTTCCTTGCTTGTACATGCATGCCACTCAAAAAGTGGAGTCTATTTCCTCCCCTCCTCTTGAACCTGGTCTTGCCTCTGTGGCTACCTTTGACCAACAAAGTGAAGTGGAAGCAACTATGCTAGTTCCAGGCTTACTTAGCTCTTAGCAGGCCTGCCAGCTTCCACTTGACCTCTTGCAATACCATTACTAAGAAGATCGACTACCCTAACGTGGAGAAGGATGAGGAAAAGCTCCTAAGCACCAGATATATGTGAAGCTTCATTCCTCTAGGATCCTCCACAGGCCAACACCAGCTGGGCCCACGGGGCTCCTCCAGCCCCTCCCGGCCGAGGCTCCACAGATCGGATCCTTGTCGCCCTTACCCACACTGATGTAGCCACTCGGTGGACTCGGCCTCTCCTCCAGGCCCTCAGTCGAACGATGGCACTGGCCCGGCGGCAAAGGGACCGTCTGCACACGCCTGAAAGCCCCTGGCGAGGGCAAGACTCCAAAGCCCTCCTCGCTGTAACCTCGACTCCCAATAGGCATAGGAGCGCCCGGCCAGGTAGACAGGGACTGAGGTGGAGAAGTGGGCTGGTCCCTGGCGCAAAGAATCCTGGGGTGAGGGAAAGACGTGGGCTAGAAGCTGGCACACAGGATGCTGGGGGAGGGGGTCAGGGAACAAGGACTGACACGTGGGTGAGGGGGTGGCCCTCTTCCTCCAAGATTCCCACCGGAGTGACTCCACATCCCCTTTGAGTGATGAGGAAACATAGTGTGGCCAAGAAGTGTGCACTAAGGCACACTTGCTGAAGTTAAAGACCTCTGTCTAACCTGTCTACTACTTGCAAGCCTACCCTGGATGTGGCCGAAAGGTAAAAGAAAAAATAACTGCAGAACAGGCAAAGTTCTGGGATCTTTGACAGAGGTGACTTACATTTTTAAGATTTTCAAACTCTGTGGCCATGAACTGTCATTAAAAAGGTCCAGTTATTACTGAAGGACTGTATATGGGAATGCAATATGATGTATCAAAATGTGAAAATTCTAAGAAAAATAATTGAATACATGTATATACCTATGTATGGTCATATATATTATATGAAAATACCCCATTTCTTTTTAAACATCTTATGAGAAATTTAATGAGGGAATGTCCTGTATTTCACTCACTCAACAATTTATTCAGCATTTACAATGTGCTGAGCTAGGTGCACAAAACAAATGGGTCCCTCTCTTTCATATTTATTGGTGTGGCACAGAAGGAAAACAATGTAGGGATTTATTGGGGACTGCTGTATCTAAGACTGTGTTTAAGAAGAATAAACGTCCCATTTTTAATATTAATAAGCATAAATAAATAACCATATCACAATAAAATTTGAGTATGGACTTCATTCTTTGGGAAGCTGTTTGGCAGGATTTAGTTGTTTTGGGTGGGTAAAGAGATAATTACTTTAAAATGAAAATCGGTTTGGCAATAATGTTACCTTATGTGCCAATAATCATCCCTATTTGAATAAAATTAGCCAAAAATTTGAGTCATAACTCAATAACTATCAGTTAACAGCTGTCTAAAACAAAATAAGATAAAGACATTATGGACAGCTGCCCTGAAGCCAGCTCCTCTTCCAGCCTTCCCTAATTCAGCAAGTAGCTTCTCTTTCCAGC
>JAQZBX010078846.1:0-14059 GCA_029593785.1 Cabassous unicinctus
TCACTGATTCTTTTTTTTTTTTCCTGCCAGCTCCAATCTGCTCTTGAAACCCTCCTAGGAATTTTTCATTTCAGTTATTGTGGTCTTCAATGCCAGTGGTTCTATTTGGTTCCTTTTTAAAATTTCTGTATCTTTAATGAGATTCTGATATTGCTCATTCATTATTTTCCTGATAGCCTTTAGTTTTTTCTCTGTATTTTCCTTCATCTCCTTGACTATATTGAAGGTTATTTTTAAAGTCTTTTCCAGTATGTCCACAGTATGGTCATCTTCATTGATGTTTTCCAGATCTTAATTCTCTTCCTTTTGATGGGCCATCATTTCTTTCTTTGTCTTGTAATCTTTTGTTGCACATTGTATTATGTGTATTTTTGTTGCACATAATATTTTAAAATGTTAGCTCTAGGATTTATTCCCTGAGATACCTGTTTCTTGAATTTGTATGCAGCTAGTGATATGACAGTACTTTCCTTGAGTGTCAGGAGCTCACAAAGCAAGCCAACCTAAGCAAAAAACACCTTTCACTGTCTACAAATTGGCTTTGTGTTGGATAGTGTTCTCCTTCAGAATTTAGCCCCCCATCATGAAGGCAGCTTGGGGAACTATGTTTTTATGTCCCTGTCTGGCACTAGCACATTGCACTAGAGGCTGAACTCCACTGATTACTGCCGCAAGAGTGGGGGATGGGCAGTGGTAACCACTGCATGGAGAGAGCAATTCAATGGTTTTTACCAGCCTCTTCCTTCTGTTCTTCCCTGGATGCTACACAGTATTCTGCTAGACTCTGGAGTTTTGAAAGAGTTGATTCATATAGTTCCTGCCTGTTTAATAGTTGTTACGGTAGAGGGACTGATTCCTAGAGCTTCCTGTTCTGCCATCTTCCCACAGTTCCTCCTTCCATCCTTCTGTTTTAATAACAATATGTATATTTTCTTTGTCTGACAAGCTAAAATTTCACTTTACCCTAATGAGACAAGTAAATGAAAAAGATGTATTATTTCCTTGGCAAATAATGAAATACATTAGGATTATGTGTCTTGGCTTATTATACTGTGCCAAGACATGTAGAAACATTAAAAATATTGCTTAGGTTCTATTTTTAAATTTTTAGAGCTAGAATAGAACGCAGAGATCACGTGATTTATCCCTCTCATTTTAGAGGTAAGAAAACTGAGACTGATGAAGGAGTGACTTGCCTAAGATCCCATAGCTAATACATAAATTCATTTCTTCTTACTCTCCTTCACTGTGCCTTAACTTACCTGATGTACACCTAAATCCTTCTACTGTTTCTTGCTAAGCCCTGATTATAGAGTCTAGACACCTAAGAGTTCAACTAGATCCGAATATTTCTAAAGAAAAATTGCCGTGAAAATGTCATAGCTCTACCAATTCTCATTACATGTCTGTACACAGTGGTTTTCCCTTGACATACTAAGGATGCGTTTCTTTTCTACATAGACAGTTCCTCCATTTCCAATGGTCAACATTGTATATCTCCATGGAAAGTACAAAAATTGTTTGTCATCAAAACAATGACTGCAAAAGAAAACATTTTTAATTTCCGTAGGAAAAGTTTCTTGGTATATGTGACCACGTGTACCAGAGAATATTCACGGGCACAAAGCTATTTATATGTCTCATAAACCCCTGAGCAGTCATAATGCAAAAGCTCCTGTCATACCTGTTTTCAACTAATTTATAATTTATGTGTGAACCCATAAAAAAAAAAACAAGAAGCCAGAAAAACAAAATAAAACAAAAAGACCAACAAAGTACAACTTACTTTTTGCCCACTTTGAATGCACTATATTTTTCTTAGACGTGGCTCCTACTCTTCCTAAAGAAGGAAAGTGGTAGATGACAGAGATCTCTATTCATCCCTTAAGGAAAGTGGAAAAGGACCAGGGAACACCCCCCCTTCCCCCATTTCTAAGTATTTTTGACACATGAGTCACAAGAGATGGAAAATTTCTTTTTTTTTCTTAATTTGAAACAAATTATGGTGATTTGTAGAATGAAATGAGACATATGAGTGATTTTATAAAATAAAAATATTGTGATCAAAATTGCTAGTACCAACAACAGAAGCAAACAGAACAAAGGGAGTCTTTCTGTAAAAACAGTTTCTTTTCCCAGTCAAGTTGCCACCTGATCTATCAGCACTGAAGCCTTGTTTTCGGGTCCTTTTCTCTCAGGAAATGACAGTTATTATCTTTTGACGGTACAGAAGTATATATGTTTTAATACAGATCCTTTAGATTTAACTCAAAAGTACCTACTGGTTGAACTCCCAGTGCAGTTTTTAGGGAAAAGATGCTTTCCTTGTTCCAAGTTTAAAGTCTAGCCTCACTGTGTAAGAGAGGAAGGCACAGGAGCTTCCTTCCCAGAAGCGGCAGGCCTGCATCTTGGAAACAAATCTAGTAGGACACAGAGACCCAGGAGCTCACCTTAAAAGAAACATCGCATCCACATTCAGGATGTGTGCCTGTGTGTTTACAGTCTTTTCTCTGGTTGTTAGAACTCAAACAACAGCCACGTTCTCATATAGTAAAGCTTATTTTTATTTGGACTTTTTAATGTTTATTCATTCACCCATACTTTTCTGAAAACTCAAACATTTCCCCTACCAAAGTTAAACTCCTTATCTTTCATTCTTGAATCTTTTATTTTTTGTTATGGGAGCCATTCATCCTGAGGGAATCACAAATAAAAGCTGTTTTATGTCTCTCAATTCTTGTTCTGACACAAGTTCTCTATAATTAATTGGCCCTTGATCATTGCTGGACACCATCCAAAATGTCTTCCCACCTGTCCCATGTGGAGTCCAAGGCTCTCAGGAAACAATTCATCTTGAAGTGTCTCTAGTTCCTATGCAAGTTTTCAACTTCAAAGAGACTATAGCAAGAACTTGACAAGAGGGAGCTTTTGAGTTTTTATTACATTTAAAATGAAGTTGGGGTTTTAGGACCAAAATGGTAAGTGTGCAGTTAGAGGGACCCAATAGCACATGATAGAGAGGCAAAATCCAGTTGGTATTTTGACTCTGCCACTTAGTAGTCGGCTGCTTGACCCTGAACCTGTAACTTCACCTCTCGTAGCCATGGTTCTTTCTTATTTAAATGAGCATGTTAGTATCTACCCAGAAAGTAGTTGTGACGATGAATATATGTTAGGCATGCTGCTGAGAGGTGAGGAGGGAAAGGCAGTGATTGCACCCTTGAAAGGCCAGAAAGCATGCCTGGAGCCTGCACTGGGTGATTTCAAAGTCATGGAAATCACTTCCTGCTTCTGCTCCAAGGGCCAAAAGAAAGTGTCTGTGTTTACGTCTCTTCCTCGAACAGCTTTGGAAGAAATCTTTAACTCTGCAGTAGTAAGGGATTGGAGCCTTTGCAACCCAACATCATGGGGCCATCTTTACATATCTATTTTATATTTATTTTTAAATTAAAACATGGTAGTGACGGTATTGTTTACCATGGCTTTTCTACTGTGGCTATAAACAGTTTCCTCTTCATTTTAAAAGTAATTTTGAAGTAACCATGTTTGAAGGTATACATAAAATAAAGAGAAAGAAATAAGCATTAAGACATTGAATATGTGGATTTGCCTATGCCTTGGGAAGCATTAGTCTTTTAGTCATCACAGGTACAACAATTGAAGTATTTGGCTTTAACTAAAAAGTTCATGTATGAAGCATAATCAGAAGTGCATTATTTCTTAGGTGCTTAGTAAGTTTGCTTAATGGTGGGCATTCACCAGCCATCTAAACTCCAGCCAAAGTGGCCTGCAGAGATCCTTGATTTATTTCCTTCCTTCCCTCCTTCCCTCCTTCCCTCCTTCCCTCCTTCCCTCCCTCCCTGTTTGGCAGAATATGACTTAATACATTCTTTTGGTATTAAACTGCATAGTTAATGTCATGATAATAATCATGCCTAGCCTTTCTCTAGAGCCTTATAGTCCAGAAAATACTTTGCAAGGATGCTGATGGTAGAAAATATTTATATAGTACTTACTGTATACCAGGACCTCATCTCAGCACATGTGTTAACTCACTCCGTCCTTCCAGGTAGGCACTATTCACATCCCCATATTACCAAAGCGGGACCTGAAGTGCAAGGAAGTTTAGTAAAGTGCCCAAAGCCTCATAGCTAGTATGTAGTAGAGCTGGGGTTTGAATCCATGTGGTTGAGTTTCAGGGTCATATTTTGACCACTATAGATATTTTAAATAGTGGCCTCTGATGGTTGATTTCCTTCTACCACAGTTTTCACTACAGTTATAAAATAAGACAGATTCTTTGTCATTATCATGATCTATTAAGATGGTCACAAATAGTAATTATTAATATTTTCTGATCCCCCAAGCAAGACTTTTTGACCCAAATTTCTGATTGGTATAATTATATTTTATTTTTGTTTTTCATGTCATAGACATTCTTTAAACCAAAAAAGGGGGATTGTTTTGCTTTGGGTAAGAACCTTTGTACCCAACCTCCCCCTTCATGTTCTTGTTTAGTATCTATTAAAAATTAGCAAGTTTGAAGATGAAGACAAAGTTCAAGCATCAAATAGGTGATTGAACTAGGTGATCATTTTAGATTCTCCCTCTTTACCCCTAAAATTCCCTTTCTGATTATTGTAACACATGATTTGAAGTAAATGTTATAAAGATCAAGTTCTAATGCCAGGTTTCCCTTTGCATTTTCTCACTGCAGAGCTGTCCCCGCTGCCCCTCTCCTGCAGGCTTTGGTCTAATCTCTTCCATTGGTTTTCTGTAACTTGGAGGTGCATACATGGCTGCAGTGATTGAGAAACCATAATTGGTTTAGTTAATGAACAGTGAAATACTGCCTCCCTTTGTATTAAGTGACATTAGGGTGCTGTATTAGGAGAACTTAGGCCTCTATTTTCCCCCATAGTAATTAATTGACCTCCATGTCATCAGCTGAGACATGAGAAAAATAAAATTTTCAATATAAGCATTGGAGTTGGTGAGTATTGCTCTGAACTGGGCATTGATTTCCTTTTTTTCTATTCCTTTTGTATGGATCCTTGCTGTCACAGCTCAAGGAATTCTTCCAATATCTTTAAAAAAATTCTTCCTGAAGTTCCAGAAAATTTCCATTGTGAAATCATATTGAGGGTTCCAATAATCTTAGAATTTAGTCCACTCCTGTCATTTTATTGATGAAAAGACATTTTCAGGGAAGTAAAGTAACTTGGCTAAAACTGTACAGTAAGCTTTACACCTAATAATATGCAATAGCTGATGTTTTCCAGATAGACTTCCTAGATAGAAACAAAATATAAGTAGTTAAATATTTGAGGGGAAAAAAACCTTTAGTAATGCATGTTAAGGTCTGATTGGTTAACTTGAATCATCAAAGGTGTTTTGCTTTCTCTATGAGAATCCACATTATAAACAGTACAAGAAATTTGGGTAGCTGTCCTAACAGTACTACAAATATAGGATTGTGGTAAAAAAAAAAAAAAATGATTTTTTTAATTGAATAAAACAAAGTAGGTTTAGGCAAAAATAAATAAATTTGAGTGATATATTTTACATATTTTTCCTTAAAATTTTGTTATTGAGACATATAATTCAACCATAAATTTCACCATTTTAAAGTGTACAATTCAGTAAATATTCTTTATATTTGAATTTTAAATGAGCATATTATAAAGTATCAGGGAGATCACTAGTTTTTTTTTTTTTCCTACCTTGGGTGAAGATTGGTTTTCTTTTGTTTGTATTGCTTTTATATACTGGATGGAGAAAGTTAATGGCACTGTGGAGGTGTCTGAAAATGCTAGTGTCAGAGTCTGTCATGAGCTCCAGCTTGAGGTTTAAGGATGAGGCCAATATTAAGGTGAGGCGGGAGCCCATCACAGTGTAGGTGATAGATTTGATTTGATCTTTGTTGTGCTTACACTCATTATATTGCAAGAGATTGCTAAGTCTTCACTGGTTTGCTTATATGTCTTCTACTGGAATCGAAGCTCTTCAGGGCAGGGAAGGAATCTTATTTATCATGGTATCCCTGTGACTAGCATGGTAAATGTTTCTGGAATGAATATGCATCAGTTTGAAAAATGAATTAGCATCTTGGTTTGCTCTTTGAATCTCTTTCTTCCCAAGCATAGTTATGTGATATCAAGTCACCAGTAAAGATGCTTCATTGGGTTACAATATTACTGCATTGCAGAAGAGGTCCTATGGGTAGAGAGGAGTAAAATTCTTCATGGGCAAAAGTCTGTTTGGGTGGAGCCTTCACCTTTGAACTTTCCTCGGTGGGCATCCCCTGGGCAATATATTATCAGGACAGTACAAGAGATCAAGCTCCTTTACAGTTACTCTATACACAGATAGAGAAGCTGGTCCCCTGCCTGAAATAAAGCAAAGAAGAATGCTGACTGTTGAACTCATTCTTCTTACACTCTCGGTGTCTTTAAAGGAAAACCTGGAGTATCCATAGCTCAAGGCCAACTCTAGGGAGAAAAAAATCATCTTTTCCCAAAGCTAAAAATCTTCCAGAAAGTTTCACAAAGATTAGCAGTTTCAGTATTTATCTCTCTGCAGTTTTATCATAAAAATATTTTCATGAAAAGAACATCTTTGTTTCCCTAAGACTTCATCTGCTCTTACTACTCATTTACTCTTGAAAAGGGATATAATCTTTTGTTTTTGATATGTAATCATTCCCACAGCAACCAATTGGGATGCCACAGACCAAGGATTATCATTTTCATCAGAGAATAAACAAATGAACTCTGAGAAACAAAGCTGCTCATTTCTTCCAAATATCCCTGAGAATGATGAAAAGCAATTCTAAAAATATTAGCTACCTCAAAAGAAATTCTAAGAGCATTAATACCCATTTCTTTAGAGACCTGTTACCCTTTCCAGCTTTATATTCAGTTCATATCATGCAACAGACTTTTACTGAGTTCTTACTATGTGCCAGGTACTTTGCTAGACTCTGGGGGTACAAATATGAATAATATATAATCCTTGACAATGAATTCCAAGTCTAAAGTTTCCTTCAATTTTTTTAGCCAAACTTTAGGCAAATGCCACAATAATTGAATTTTATCAGGATTCCAGTGTCAGACAGATATGATTTTTACTCCAATATAATAGGACTTGGGTTTTTGTCTATATTGGCTGTATCCAACATACATATTAGGTATGGTATTTTAAAGAACTTTTAAGTCAGTACAGTGAACAAGACAATATACAATATGTAAGAGACAAATGTAGAAACAGAATGACATAGGCATTCAAAAATGTATCATCCAAAAGAATTCAATAAGTGATTTTAAAGATAGCTCTAGCTAGTCTTTGGCATTTCATTGTTTACATACCTATGTGTTTGGATAATAGTCTTTCTACTTCTGTCTCTGTACACATAATAGGACAATAATGGGGAGCTTCTATTGTATTTTGTTTAATGTCTATTGCAATGAATATTCTTTCACTGGCAACCCTGCATTTTGTGCCCGTAACTGATTCCCTCACAACAGTTAACAGAATACTTGGACACATAGATGCAATATAGGATGATAACTGCCATAATTTTGTGTGTGTGCTCAGATTCACTAAACTATGGTTATGTGGTGAAGCAATCCAGTTCTTTGTTAATGACAGATTTATTGAAGACAATCTTTCAGAAGGATTCTACTAGAAATCCTATTAAAGTGTCATCCATTAAACCATTAGAACAGTCATTAAACCTGTTAGTGCAGACTTGTTATTCATGAGTTACTGGTCTCTCACCAATCTCAGTAATTTCTGCCAATACTACTCTACCCTGTGCTCCATTATGGCTATTCAGTTCCAAGGAATGAATGTGCATCAGCTTTCTTTCTCTCTCTCTTCCACCAGAAATTGTTGGAGACAGGGGGAGAGGAGGTGTGAACATGTGAGATTGGGAGAGAGAGAGAAAATGAGAGAAATATTGTAATTATCTCTTTATTCCTAATAATATAGGGTAAAGATTACAGTTAAAATCCCACTCTTTTGGATTTGATAAGAATTATGTTGAAATCCAACCATATGGAAAACTCTAAGCTTGTCTCTCATTATCAAAAAAACTTGGAAATGAAATTTACTGTAGCATGAATATATTCTTAAGTCTAAAACTGACAGAGATACCTGATGTCAAATCTATTTTCCATACTTCCACAGTTTTGAAATAAGCAATTAAACTTTGAGGTAGTAAATTTAAAGTTGTAGTTTATATATGTACATTTAATGATTCAGTGCTCTCACTTCAAAGTCAGGAATCCCTGAATTCACATCCCTGCTTCTCTACTTTGTGGAATACCAGAGTAACTTTAGGAAAGTGTCTTTACTCCTCTAAGCCTTAATTTCTTTATGTAAAAAATGTAGATGATCACAGTATCTACCTCTAAATTTGTCTTAAGGATTCCAAGAGATTTAGTGTATGATGATGATCATCATCAAAATCAGAAGAATTTAACTTGATTACTTTTCAGTATCACTCTGTGATGTGTTGAAGAGGAGATGATCTAGCCTTGTAATGACACTTGCAATATTCTTTCTTCATCATAAATGTACATGAAGGCTTACTTTCCAAGAAGACCATGTAAAAGCCAGTTGAAAAACTTGCATGGGCTTCACAAAATACCCTCTGGATTGTTGTGTCCTGTAATCTGCTTCCTCTGCCTCTAACATCATAAGAGGGAGTCAAATATGCAGGCATAAAAAGTGTTCTGCAATTTCCTTGTTTTCTCCCCTTTTGAACAGTTCATAAGTTTAAAAAATTAAAGATCTCAGATAACAAACATAAAGAAAAAATTAAAATCATTATTAATCCCTACATCCCAGAGCTAACTGCTGGTAGCATTGATGTATAACATTCTAGGTTTTTATATATGTGTATGTATCTATATATGTAGTTTGTCTACATGCATATATATGCATATATGAATATATGTCTCTATTTTAACAAAAGTACTGTTTTATAATCATTACTTATTTCCATGTCAGTAAATACATATCAGCAGTTTCAGTAGCTTATTCCTTTTTTCATACTATAAGTCATTCAAGCAATCTATTATAATATATTAAGGCTATTTCCAGGGGTTTTGTTTTGTTTTGGGTTTTGTTTTGTTTTTTTCCACTATTGAAAATAATTCCACAGTGGCCATCCTAGGCTTTTGTCCAGGGGAAGTACATGTTTTCACTTTTAAGGCTTTTCGGCAGAGTTTAGTGCCTGACTGTATATCCAAAGTCTAGGCCTAAGGAATGGATGAATCACTGATTAGCTTAGTTTGAAGAAGGTACCCAGTGGGATGAATGTGAGTAACTTGGGAAAGGCAAGGTGATCCTCAGCTAGGCCTCCAGTCCTTGAAAGTACCTTGGTGGGGTCACTTTCCTCCAGAACCTGATCCTTAGTTTTATAAACATGAGAGGCAGCCCTCTCTGGGGACCTCAGTCCCATTAGCTGCTGAACTTAATGATTATGTCGTCAAGCTGTGGTGACTGGTTGCTGCCACCTTGCTGTGAGGACCAGATACTCCTGGTCAGCAGCCTCTCTGGCCCTCCATCTTCTATGCATCTGTGAATTTCACTCCTCCTAACTAGCCTAGGATTTCTTTAGCTATGTCAAGGCAGGCATATGTTTAAAGATATGTTAAAGCATGTTCTAATAATTTTGAACATATTATATTTGTAGACGTATGAAGGTTGAATTGTGTCATAGTCAAAAATTGTATCTATAAATGAGATATCAATAATTACGCCTTATATATATAAAATAAGTTCTTTAACTTTATTCTTTTCCCCCACAAATTGAACTCACACCGAACTGGCTTATGAAGCACCAACTCTCCCAGAAGAAAATAAATGATTAACTGATTAGGCTAAATTGCTGGTTGATCAGAGCAGGGTAAGTGTATGTTAAGAAGCCCACACTCTGTTCTCTTCCCCTTTCTCTTTTCGACGCAGTTCTGTAGGTAAATTGAGAAAGGGTAAATCATTGTATCAGGCCAGCCACATTCTTTCCCTCTGGCTTTTCTAAAATGAGCCAGGTCTTGCCCTGCAGGAATACTCTATTTTTCCTCACCCTCTCCTCCATGTGATGGAGTGCATAAATGGGCTCAGTGTTTAGCAGAGCCTGCCATCTGTCTGAATCTCCCTCTCTTGCTCTCACTCCATGGACACATACAAACCTGACTGTGATGGCTAGGATACTGTATCGTGAAGCTCACCTAGATCCCAAGTTATAGATACTCAGTATAGGAGGAAACTGGAGGGACTCCTCTAACCTGAGGTGACCATATAATTTATTGCCCAACTTGAGACACTTTGAGAGTAAAACAGGGTCTTATTAATATTTAAACTGGTACAACAGGTATGAACCAGGATATAGGGTACCCCCAACACTAGCCAGCCTGTGCTCAGAGTTCTAGTCTGAGATATTTACCCTTCCATCTGATCATGAGTTTCTCACAATTTCCAACATAGTAGCTTTTTTTAAAAATAATTTTATTTTTTTATTTTTAAAGGAACTTGAGATTACATAAATGTTACATCAAAAATATAGGGAATTCCCATATAACCCACCCCCTCCCCCTCCCACACTTTCCCCTGTTAACAACAGCTTTCATTAGTGTGGTACATTTATTAAAATTGATGAACATATATTGAAGCATTGCTACTAACCATGGTCTGTAGTTTACATTATGTTTTACACTTTGCACCACACAATTTTATAGGTTTTGACAAAAGGTATAATGACTGGTATCCATCATTGCAATATCATGCAGAACGATTCCAATGTCTCAAAAATGCCCCCTTTTATACCTGGTGTTCCTTCTCCCTCCCCTCAGAACCTCTGGTGACCACTGTCTTTATATCAATATTACAAGTTCTTCCATTACTAGAATATTAAGAAGTCTACTTTAGTCCATGGTTGCATTCCCCTCTTATGTTTGTTCATTTCTCTAACTTGAGGATTTGGGGATGGTGATGCCTACTCTGCTTCCGATTGAGAGGGGGCTTAGATCCCCTGGGGCAGATTGATGGAACTGTCTTCCTTGCAGTTGTAGATACTCTCTGTTTTTTTGGGATGGGCTTTGTCCATCATCATCCTTTTGTTACTTGTCCTGGGTGAGTCTAATGAACTAGAGAGTAGGTATTGGCTGCAACTCTTGAAATTCAAGGCTCACCCGGCACCAACATAGCAGCTTTGAGGACTCAGAGAAGCACAATTATTAAAATAAACCAATCAAAAATAAGTATTGTATTAAAATGATCAAATAATTGCACAAACACATGCAAAAACATTGGTAATATGTCCTATACAGACCTGTCACTTGGCAAACGGCCACTATATGATATTGCAGCATAGTCAGTGGATGTGCAGAAGTTGGAACTCATGGAATGAAAGGCTGTTACAGGTTTGAGCTTAAAACAAATGTCATATGTACCAAAAGACAAGGACAGCTCTTATCATGAATCAAGCTTCAACCAAGTGTGAGCCTCGGAGCCGTTCTTTCTAGTTAAAATGATTTTACTTATCTCTCGTCTGTTTCAATATATGTTTACTTTATGTTCACACCTTCACAAGGGAAGTTTATTTACGGGAAGTTTCTAAAGTTCTGGGGTAAACACCATTGCTGTCCTATAATATATTTCAGTCATTCTACAAATACATTTTATGCATCTACTAGATGCTAAACACTGAGTACACAGCATCAGATAAATCACAACCTCTTTGTCAATATTTTCAAGTGATTCCAATTTTTTTTGTAAGGGTTAATTTATAAAATTACCAATATGCTGGTATTTTTCTAATATAATATTTTATCTAGAATGGTCTTTAATTTTAAACCAATATGCATTTTAAACAAAAGTTAATCTTTGAAATTAATCTTTTAATTTAGAAAAAAACTCTAAAATTATGTTTATTCTGGACATTCTAATTTGCTTATGAAATCAAAGTATACATGACATTTAGACTGTAAATACTTTCTAAAATCCTTGAGTGCCATATGTCTAGATAGTAACAATCAGCCTGTGTGCCTTCTATAATTGGAAACCTGTATTCATAGGTCATAGCGTTCCCTTACCTACAGGTGGGGGTTTTTGGTATAGATACTGTGCCCAAAATGCACCTGTGGAAATTCATGTTTCAACAAGATAGTTACACTAAATACATTGGGGGTTAGAATGGGGTCGGAGAGTTTTTCAAGTGATTATTTGGGATTTTCTGTATTCTATCAGACTTGGAGAAAGCATCACTTTTCCTTATTTGTTGGAATATAGAATTTTTATTTATTTTTAGAACCAGAAAATAAGATTGAAAGACATTGAAAGACAATGAACAGAATCTTATTCATGCCTCAATTTGGAAATTCATCTGTTTTTCCCCCTCACATCTGAAAATAAGTAAGTGAGGAAACAAAGATTTAGCAAAGGAACTACTGTTAATAGGCAAGGAAGGCAGACGCTGAAGGCCTATAATACATCTGCTTATGGGATTCAATACAAAAATAATAGAAAAAAAACAGTGTTTTAAAACTAGGCTAGACATTTCTATATTTGATAAAGAAGAATTAATGGTATCCCTTAAAAAGCCCAACTAATCAATCTTTCAAAAACCAATATGGTGATTTATCTTCCCTAATTTTATATACCCTTGTTTGTTAAATGCTGTTGTAATATGAGCACAATTTTGAAACCAAGCCATTCATTCATCAATTGGTTTTTCTTTTTAATCTGCTTTTGAATTGGATTTCTGAATGGTCAGGTTTCCAAAATCAAATTAAAGTGAAAAAGTGAGAAATACATGTGACCATTTGCAGTCTTTTTTGTTATCTCTGCCAGAAAAATACATCAGGGTCCAAATTATATGGTAGTCCATAGTGTTACGTAGCAACTGGGAAGGCAAAGGTGGATTTCTTCTCCTGAATTGTCTAGTATTTGCCTCATCTTTATGCTTTAATGGCAAAGGAGATCCATTTAGCATCAGAAAGAAAGTAGGCATTCCTTGATGCTAACATTGTCTTAGATCTGGGATGTTCTTATATAAGTCAGTGAGTGGAGACAGGAGAAGGTAAAAAAAAAAAATCTAGCATTGCATTTAGTGACAACGTTGCATCTTGTGTAGTACACAGATTACTTCACTTAAGCAATGCTTTTGGGTCTATGCAGACGTACACTTTACAAAGAGTGTTGTTAATTCAGGGCCAAACCCTGGTACCATGTTATTTATGGGAAAGAAAGGATGCAGCTGTAGATTATTCAATTTCTTGCTCCTCCCTGATTTCATTCAATAGATAGCTTTACTTGTCTGTTACCTAGACATAATTGCCCTACTTTTCAATGTTCCGAGGTTTGTGCAACCTATTTTAATCGATAAACATCTTACTGCCTATATGATGTGCTGATCAAATAACTTCTTTTTATAAATCATTGTAATTGCTTTCTACCAATTTAATTAAATTTAATCCACTTATCTCTTTAATTTAATCAAAGCAGTTTAATAAATTTCTAATAACATTTACTTGCCCCAAACTCTCTGGAAAAGTTTTACTTCCTTTTGTTTTTCCAAATAGCATCAGAAATCCTAATCGGTGAATTCTTTTCAAAGAATGATTCTACATGAAACCCTATTCTTTAATAGCATCACCTATAATTCTATTCATCCCTTTCTTAGTATTCACATTAATTTGATGTAGGAGATAAATAACTAAAAAAAAATTTAATATGATTCAAATATATCGCCACTCCCATTCCTCTAGAACGTTGTCTTCAGGAACTAGGAATGTCTTTATTTCACATGCCTTAGTGGCCAGGAAAATTTGGGAGCATATTAAAAAGGAGTACATAGTAAGCAACTGGACTTTTAAGTCTACAGTTCTTAAAATTGTATGGTTTTTACTGAACTCTTGTTTGAAAGGATCTCTCAGAAATAATGCTTACCATAGTCGTGCATATAAAGTAGTAAACAAGCTGACAGACTAAATAGCATTGCCCTACTGAGTTGAAAATACAGTTGTGGGGGGGGGGGGTTCCTTTACTTTTT
>JAQZBX010078847.1:0-14059 GCA_029593785.1 Cabassous unicinctus
GTTCAAAACCTGCAGCAGAACTATCCATCACTTTTTTATTTTATTTTTTTTTATTTATCGCCCCCCTTGCTGCTTGTGCTGCTGTGTCCATTCGCTGCGTGTCTTCTCTGTGTCTGCTTATCTCCCCCTTGGTGTGAGGTCTTGCCGCATCAGCCCACGGCGCTGCGCGAGCCGGCCTACCCTCACAAGGAGGCCTCGGGACGCGAACCCGGGCCTCCCATATGGTAAACGGGGGCTCTATCCACTGAGCCACACCCGCTTCCCCCCTGTGAGTTCTTGACCATGGACTCAGTTATATATGTTATATATGTGAAGGGCAAAACAATGAGGTATTTTGGAGAGTCACTGCTTTAAGTTGAGAATGGAACAGTGATATTAGAGATACTAGAAATCATGTAGTGACAGTGGATATAGGAGTTCATCCAAGCCAGAGTTGAGACACGTCATTAACACTTCCTTAATACCCCAGATATCTGACCAAGATATCAGAAAGGTCATGACTTATTAGTAGGGATAATGCCCTAGAGTAATGCTTACTCTAGACCCACCCTAGCAAAGCCTAAAACTAAATCTTGAACCCAAATTAGAGTAGCTTCTGATACACTATAAGTTTTCCACAGATCTGCCCTAATAAAATGTAAAATCCAACATACACAAGCTCAAGGTGATCACTCAGTAATTATTTTACAATGTCCATATGCAATCAAACATTAACAGATGCACAAAGATAGAGGAAAATATGACCCATAGTAAAGAAAAAGCCATCAACAGAAACTGATTCAGAGGTGGCACAGGTGTTGGACTTAGAATATAGTGTTTATAAAGCAGCTATTTAAAATATAATCAAAGAATCAAAGGGAAATATATTCAGAGAAGTAAAGAAAAATGTGGCCATAATGAGAGAACATATAGTAAATCTCAGGAAAGAAATGAAAGCTATTAAAAGAGAAACAGAATTTCTAAAAGTGAAAAGAACAATATATGATATTAAAAAATAAATCAATGGATGGGCTGAACAGCAGGTTGGAGACGGTAGAAAACCATCAATGAAGCTGAAAAGAAATCAATAGCAATTATCCAATCTGAAGAACAGACAAGAAAAGTGATTGAGGAAAAATGAACAAATCCCCAGGGACCTATTGGACAATATCAAATAATCTAACATATGTGTAAGGGGAGTCTCAGATAGAAAAGAGAACAGGACACAAGAATATTTAGCTAATTGCTAAAATTATATTAAATCTCATGGGGAAAGAAATCAACTGACAGATTCAAGAATCTCAGCAAACCTCCAGAAGGATAAAATAAAATAAAAAAACTATGTTAAGCTACATCATAGACAAATGCTGAAAACAAAAGATAAAGGAGCCAGAGAAAAAGGCAATGATAAAAATAACCGCCAAGTCCTCATCCAAACAAGATAGGACCAGCAATAATGGAACAGTATCTTTAAAGGCTGAAAGAAAAATAAATAATACTGTTATTTCAAAGTTCTTTAATGAAAAAAATCCTTCAAAAATAAGGTAAGATAAAGACACTTTATTATAAACAAAAGGTGAAAAATTATTTGCAGCACACGTAAACAACAATAACTGCTAAAGGAAGAAGGGGAATCATACCACATGAAAAAAGTCATTTCTATAGGAAAGACAAGCACTGGAAGTGGTAGATAAGTAGGTAATATAAAAAATTATATTATTCTCATTATTTCTTTAAAAGGTAACTGTCTTTTAAAAGCAATAATAACACTGCAAGGTAGAGTTTATACAATGTGGAAAAAATAAAAGATATGAAAACTATAGCACAATGGATAAAAATGAGTTAATGGGATTCTGTTGAAAGGTTATTACATTTGGGAGGTGGGAAGTAGGAACTGGGAACTGGAAAGCATTAGGTGTGAAGTAGTAAGTTGGAACTGTTAAGTGGAATAATATAGACTCTAAATACACTTTGATAAGTTAAGGATAGATATTGTTAATCCTAGAGCAATCACTACAGAAATAATAAAAAATTAGGCATAGCTAGTAAACAAGATAAGAAATGAAACAATATTAAAACTATTAAATTAGCCCAAAGAAGTCAGGAAAAGAGCAACAACCACCACCACAAAAAGCAGAATAAGGTTAAAATAGAAAACAAGTAGGATGATAACAGACTTAACCACTCATATCAATAATAACATAAAACAAACAGAGCAGAAATATAAGTAGACTAAACCAGTGATCAAAAAACTATGGCCTGTAGGCCAAATCTTGCTACTTATTTTGTAAATAAAGATTTATTTAAAACAGTATTGTCTCTTCATTTGCATATTGTCAGTGGCTGCTTTTGTGCTACAATGAGGGGTTCAGTAGTTGTGACAGGGACCGTATGGCCCATAAGTCTAAAATATTTACTATCTCAGTTTTACAGAAGAAGTTTGCTGACATCTGGACTAAACACACCAATTACACAGCAGATTTTATGAGACTGAATTTAAAAAGCCTAATCCAACTATATGCTGTTTATAAGAGACTCACATTAAATTTAAAGGCACTCCTTGTTGCTCAAATGTGGCCTCTCTCTAAGCCAAACTCAGCATATGAATGCATTACCTTCCCCCAAGCATGGGACATGATTCCCGGGGATGAGCCTCCCTGGCACAGAGGGATTGCTACCAAGCACCAACTAGTAATGCAACTGGAAAAAGACCTCACATAAAAGGGGGAAAAAGTAAAGCCAAATGAGTTCATATGGCTAAGAGACTTCAAGGTGAGTCAGAAGGTCATCCCGGAGGTAACACATATGCACATCTCAGCAGAATCTCATAGACTTCCAAAGTAGATACTACCTCGAATAGTAGGGCTCCTGAGGGTTCTGGAGACACCCAGATCCTATGTCAGGATGGATAGCTCTGGAGTTTGGTGCATTGCCAGTGGGCCCTACTTTGGAGTTTATACTCCTGAGAGTGACAGAGTTGGACTCAATTATGTCTTCCCTGCACATGGCTCATCTGTCCCTTCTATTTAAACCTATCCTTGGTGCTGGAGGTTGTAGGTGTACGTTCAGAGACTCGAGTCTTTGGGCTGTCCATGTGCCAGCTGTGCCCGTAACCTCGGCGGCGTTGCAACACCTACTCCACTGCTCATTGGACTCATCCAGGACAACTCATCCAGGACAACTGGCAGGGAGATGATGATGGACAACGGCCATCCCAGGGAACAGAGGGAGTCTGCAGCTGCAGACAGGACAGTTCCATCCATCTTCCCCATGGGATATAAGCCCCCTCTCAATTGGAGGTGGAGTGGACATCACCATCCCAGAATCCTCGGGCTTGGGGGAAAAGCTATGGACTAGAGTGGACTTACTGGTATTCTACTATAAACTTATTGTGATTCTAGCAATGGAAGAAATCACAACATTGATGTGGAGCCAATGACCACTGGAGGTTCTGGGGGCAGGGAGAGGGAAAAACAGTTGTAATACAGGGGCTTTTTCAGGACTTGGGAATCATCCTGAGTGACATTGCAATGACAGGTATAAGCTATTTTATATCATCACATAACATGCAGAACTGTGTGGGAGAGTGTGTAGACTACAATGTGAACTATGGTTCATGCTTAATGACAAAGCCCCAGGAAGCATTTATCAATTGCAATGAATGTGCCACACTAATGAAGGATGTTTATGTGGGAGGGTGTGGGAGGTGTCGGGAGTGGGGCATATGGGAATCCCAATATTTTTTGTGCAACATTTATGCAATCTAAGAATCTTTAAAAAAAATTTTTTTTAATATAAAGGCACAAATAAATTGAAAGTGAAAAGATGGGAAAAGGTATACACACAAGCAGTAGGCATAAGAAAGCTGGTATGGTTATATTAATATGAGACAAAGTAGACTTCAAGGCCAACTATATTGCAAGAGAAAAGGATGGATATTTCCTAGTGATAAAAGGGTCAATTCATCAGGAAGACATAACAATCCTAAATATGTATGCATATAATCACAGAGGTTTAAAGTTCATGAAGCCAAAGTGGATAGAACTAGAGGGAGAAGTAGGAAAATCCATAATCATTGGAGAGATCTTAACATCCCCTCTCAATAATTGATATAACAAGTAGACAAAAAAGATCAATAAAGAAAAAGATAATCTGAACAACACTACCCACTGTTATGACAATTGACAATTACAGAATACTAGACCCAACAACTGCACTATACACATTCCTTTCAGGAATGCATGGTGTATTCATCACGATAGGAAATATGCTACCCATAAAATAAACCTCAATAAAGTTTAAAAGATTGAATCTCACAGAGTATGTTCTCTTCTGAAATTAAAATTAAAAATCTATAAGAATATTACATAGAGAAACCCCTCCTAACTATTTGGAAATTAAGTTATCCACTTCCAAATAACCCATGGGCCAAGAAGAAATCACAAGGAAATTTTGAAAATGTTTCAAATTGAGTGAATATGAGAACACAACATAGAAACATTTATGGGACACAACTAAAGTAAAAATTAGGAGATTTACAGCTTTGAATGTTAGAAAATAATATCTAAGTTTCTGACTCAAAAAACTAAAATAAGGAAGAGAAATTAAACCCAAAGTAAGTCAGAAAGAAGTATTAAAAATCATAACTGAAGCCAGGGAAATAGAAAACAGAAAAACAGTAGTGAAATTTTTTTTAAAATTCTAAGTCAGTTTTTTGAAAAGATTAATGAAATTAATGAGCTCCTAACAAACTAATATGGGAAAAAAGAAAGGAAATACTAATTACCAAAATCAAATGAAAGAGTAGATATCGCTAGAAATCCTGAAGACATTAAAGGGAAAAGGGAAATATCATGAACAACTTTATGTCAATCAGTTCAATAACTTAGATGAAATGTATACATTCCCTGAATAGAACAACTTACCAAAACTGATTTAAGAAGAAACAGAACAGTAGATCTACTGAATAGTATTTTATTGAATAGTAGTTCTCACTCTATTATAGATTTTCAATTTATAATAGAAGACTTTTCCACAAAGAAAGAAGGCATAAAAGGAGGATAAAAATAATAGATACACAATAGAGGGGGGAAAAGATAAATAGGAAGCATAAAACAAGGGAAGTAGGACTTTCAAATAGATTAGGAAAGGCAATACATAAAAATGGACTAAATGTGTCAGTTAAGCGTCTGGTTTAATAAAAATAACCAAATAAATCTAATAATACATTCTTTAATGATAAAAGCTTCTGAAGGATTATTGGATGCAAAATGATGGCTCAAAGGGATACGATAGTTAGAGAGAACAAGGTAAATTAGCTCCCTTTGCCTCAAATCCAGCTTAACTCATTACAAGAAATGTGGCCCAACATCTATTCAATTAAAAAAATGTTTATGTGATAAAAATTTAGAGGATATATGAACACATAAATGTAGACATAGAAAACCCAGATATTATTCTCAAATCGTAACTGGGATGAGGAAAGTTGTAACATATGAGATACATCAGAAATATTGAGTACAGGGAGACTGTAAAGAAATGGACCTTTGAGACAGAGACCTGGATATAAATACTCAGTGTTGATGAGCCATGTGACCTTAAATATTTTACTTAATCCCTCTGAGTTGTGGTGCCTTTGTCTATTATCGGGGGTGTTGAGACTAAGCTATATCATCACTGTGAGGATTAAAGATAAGGTAAAGCACCTAATACATATTGAACACTTAATGCATGGCAGCTGCCATTAGCATATAGTAGAGCCACAGCTAGAAAAATATACAGTAAGAGATTCTAGTCACAGCCCAACATATTAATCCTACGGGTATTCATTCTGTTATAATATGAGTTGTTAAAACACATGGGAAAACCATAAAGAGAAACATATTGAAAAATAGATATAAAAGTAAAGGCTTGCACTCTCCCTGGTTAAAAAAAAATGATTAACTTAAAATGTACATTGATATCTACTCAAATATTTAATGTCATAACCTACACAGTTCCTCCATGGAGAGTACTACAAATTGCAACACGATTCATCTGGAAGAATGATCAAGACAAAATTATTTAAGAATAATATTAAGGACCTGCTGGACTTACCCTACGAGATGTGAACTATATTACAAAATAAAAGTTACTGAAACCTTTTAAGTATTTAACACAGACAAGTAAATTAAGGGGAATGAGATAGTCAAGAAAAGGGTCCAAACTATCATATAAAGAGAATAAAATGCAAAATTAGAGCAACATAAAAATGGATAAAAGAATCATTACTTGGTAACTATTAGTGAAAATATCTGAATGGAAAAGAATCAAACTAAATTCATAATTCACAATTTCATGGCTATAATTTTCAAAGGGATCAATAATTGAAAACACTATTAACATAAAAAAACAGAACTTGTTTTTATCCCAACTGAGAATGAGGGGGAAAAAAAAACACTTGACTCTTAACGAGATAAAAGGCAATCACTGGGCACAATGAATTAATTAAACACATTTTAAATTTGCATACTAAAATGTAATGAAATAAATATAAATATAAATATAAAATGATTTTGAGAAAAATTTAGATAATCTGTATGTAACCAATAGTCATATTTCTCTAGATAAATAACAAAACAGACTGACTGACATTAAACACCCTGAAAAATACAGAAAAGAAATCACCTCACAGGTAGCAAATCAAGCGCATAGCATCATTTATAATTGAAGCAATTCAGGAAAAAACTCAACCACCCGAAAAAGGGAAATGATTAAGGAACATATGATTTATTGATGGAATATATTACTCTCTTAAATGACAAACATCAGGAAATAGGAATCCTTCTCATGAACTGTTAAACCCAACAGTAGCTTGCCATGATTTTACAACCAAGAGGTGTTTGTGTGCTGTCTAAACAAACCTGTCCTAAACACGTTCCCGTTATCTCTTTCTTCCTCTACCCTATTCTCATTTCTGCTTTTCTTATTTTCTTCCCTTTCTTTTCCTCAAAATAAATTGTCTATCTTTACATGAAACTATACATTTTACTCCGTTCCTAAAATCTTGTTTACCCAGATTGAGTCCTCTCCTTCATTATCAGTCTTTAGCCTTCCCACAGCGTTGTGGCTGGGTTCCCAGGGAAGCACCAGGAAGAGGGAGCCACGCAAAAAGCCACCTCCTTTCTTTGACCTAGCTTCAGAAGCCACAAAGAATAACTTCCCTCACACTCCTTTAGTTGGAGCAGTCACAAGTCCCTGCCCAGATTCAAGGGGGAGGAAAAAGACTCCACCTTCAATGGGAGGTGTGTCAGTCACATAAGAAAGCAAGTGGCATGGGATAACATATATATGTAAATATATATATAGTATGACCTTCTTTGAAAAACTGAAATCCACTACCACCCCTGAATAAAGGGATGGAAAATGCAGTACACATAATCTTGTAGTTGATATTAAATTAAAAGGAATTACTAAAGCTTTCAGAAAAGTAAACAATTGACAAAGCTCTTTATTTTCTGATAAGAAAAATAGTATAATGGTTAAGAGCTTTGGCTTTGGAGACAGGCACACTTAAGGTAGGTTCAAATAAATTGCCTTATATGTAAAAGAAGGTAGTTTAATACCTACTTTATATAGTTGCTGTATAATTAAATGCCTTTGAAGTACTTAGCATGGTACCTGCCACATAGTAAGGGTTTGATTTTATTAATATAAATACTAACTGCAATATTTGTCTAGTGAAGACTATTTGGAAAATACAAAAATAGAGGAAAAGAAAATTAGTACTCACAATAGCACCAACCAGGAGAAATGAAACTCAATTTTAAATGACCTTGGCAAAGCAGAATAAGAGTCCCGTTTTAAAAGAATACAACTCGGTAGGAACATGGTGGAAAAGGTGAAAAGCTTTTCACGCCTATTTTACAACTCTTACCAAACAGGTATGGCTCTTTGGGTCAGATGCAGAGTTAAGGAGACAGAAGATGTTCCTTCAGGGAGCAGCGGTTAGAGTAGGACGAAACCCCTCGGGGTTAGTCAGAGGAGGTTTCATCACGAAGGTGGAACGTAAGCTGGGATCAAAGCATGCGCAGGCTCCAGATCCTTGGGAAGCAAAGGGAAACCATCTTGGCGCAGGCGTTCCTGTTTGCAGTAACGGCACAAATGCGAGGGAGGACTGAGAGGTCCGTTTGAGAGCGGCACCGGGTTTGATCAGATTGGAGGATTCCTTTAGGGCAGGGGTTCTTAAAGAGGGTTAACCAGGAAGGATTTCAGGGGGTCGGTGAGCTTGAGTTGAAAAAACTCAACTTACTGTTTTTATGTTCTCTGACCTCCTGTGTTGAGTGTTGTAAAGTTATCTGCCGCTACATTCTGAGAAGGGGTCCCTGGTTTTCACCTGACTGGCAAACGGGTCTGTGGAACAAAAAAGGTTAAGAACCACTGCTTTTGGGGAAGTCGCGAATGATGAAGAAGTATTAGGTTAGATAGTGACCAGTCTCAGATGCCAAGTTAAAGAATTTAACCATTATCCAATAGACAGGGAGAAGCTGTGGAAGTTTCAGAGCAGTTTGGATAATTTAATGTGAAGCAGGTGGGAAACCCTAGAAACAGGGAGACAAAATACAAAATATCAGATGAGGAAACCATACAAATTAATTTAAAAATGGAAGATCCAGGAATTAGTATAGTATACAAAAAAAAACTAAATAGAAATATTGGAGAATGACCTAGGCACTCTGTAGCTACATGCCAAATTCGGAGCATAACTTTAAAAATAACATAAGGCTGAGAAAAGCAAAAAGGAAGATGACAACAAATACCCAGTGTATGCTATATAATCCAAATTTGGCAGATAGTTTAATTCATCTAATGCTAAAAGATAGATTTAAGGTATGATATAAAGAGGCAAAAATAGAAGTTGTGTATTTTTTTGTAGGAAGGCCACAGTAATGGGAGAGCAAAAAAATAAGTCTGATAAAAACAATTGCCCTCAAGTATAGAAAGAGAGTTAGGGAAGAAGATTCCAATTAACTCATCTCTGCAATAAAGAAGTGCAATTGAAAATGGGCTTAAATTTAAAATCAAGAGTATTTCCTCTGGAAGTAAAGTATCTCCTCAAAATACTTTCTGCCCCCATTCTCCCTTTTACTCCGATTCCCATGATAAAATCTAACCAATGTCCATCCCTGATGATCTTCAAGAACCAGTTAACACTGAGTATTTTATAAATTCACATTCCTCACAGGCCTACTCAAGATACTTCCAATCCCATGATTCTGTGATTCCATATCCTGCCCTGTCCAGTAAAGTTCTCTCCTTCAAAGCACATGACTTCTGCTTGGAGTTTTTGGAGCTGGGAGGAAAGATAAACACCCTTGAACTCAGCTGGGACATCCAAATCAGCAACAGCCATCAATGGGGTAACAGATAAGATGGTTCCATCACTCACTCTATATCCAACTCTTTGAATCGTTTGAAATCATTTAAACATATCACAAAGAGATAGGAAACAGATGATCTTTACACAACTATTTCTCAGGCATGGAGGGTTAGGTGCACTGTCCAAAGAAGACAATTAGCTAGAAACTTGATTTGTCTCATTCCTGATCTAGGCCCTGCTTCACTAGGCATATGTTCCATTTCCCAAATTTCCACTTTGGTATTTTTCCATTGACTTCTGAAGTTACTTATTTCACTCTCACCAAAAACATATTGTATGTCCTGTACATGCTGTTTTTCAAAAAGTTTCCATTTTAAGCAATTTAACTTTTTGACAAAGTAGAATTCTGTGTTCTGCTTACCTGGTGCCTTCCCTGTAATATAGAAGCTAAAACACAACTACCACAAGTCTGTAGACATTGAAGTTGAGGTTTCTTATAAGACCTGCTTAAGGAAGCAGACACTTTTCAGAACCATTTAAGGTAAGGGTCAGTGAATAACATCATATGCAGTGGAAAAGGAGAATCAAATTGCTCCATGCAGAGAGTAGAGATTTAGGAGGCCCAAATCATCTACTTGACAAGGGAATGCAGGCCTGGAAGATGAAATACTGATATGCAGAAAGGCTGCCCTTGTAACCTTCTCCTAAAGATCAGCGCTAAATCTCACATCTACAGAGAGATTATGTGTGTCCTCAGTTTTCCTCTCTATAGATCTCTTCCAGTTCTAACCTCTCTAGACTCAAGAACCATAGCCTGAATTGCTGCTCAAGCCCCTGCCCCTGAGGTCTTTCATTGGTCAGAAGTGAACACCCTGCTGGCTGCTGGAGAAGAAGGAGGCTTTGTCCTTTTGCAACTTTATTGTGTGATTTTAAGCAGCTAGCTGGGGAAATTTTGGACTTAATGAGCCTTTCTTTTGTCCTTGGAATTGTCACAGAATGCAGCTTTCAGGCAGCAAGAGTTGTACCGTAGTCTTACAGATACTCTGTAATTCTTCACATAACGTCATACTTTACATTATCAGTTACCAACAACCTTACAGGTGAGACTCTACTTCCTATAAATTTTCCAACAAAGGAGGACCAAATGTGTCTTTTCAGCCACATTTTCCTGCACATCCGGAGAGATCTCTGAGGGCAAGCAAATTTTCCCTTTTTGTATGCACAAGGTAAGGAGCAGCATATATTAACAGAGAGTTACCAGAATTAAGTGACCAGGAAACACTTCCTGATTATTTTCTCTGAGCTGCTGGAAATTTAATAGGGATTGCACTGAATTTATAAACAGGATCTATAGATCTGTTTCAGAAGAGTATAAATAAATCCTGGTGCAACCTGCCAGGTGGAATCAGCTCGGTGCAGAGAGCTCTTAGCATCAGGACAAATGACAAAGAGCAATGACAAAGCCTTTTTTTTCTAAGAGACCTATAAATGTCTAAATCAGGACGTTTTAGTAAGAATAAATATTTTACTGAGATACAATGGTTTAAAAACTCAAGGCAATAGCTTTAAAAATCATACCTATTGCAATCAGATTTGGCCTTACACCAGTTGGCTATATTTTGCTATAATAAAGTGTGGCATACGTTTTATTTCAAATTGTTACTTTTTTAAGGTTAAACTTTTAATTGTACAGGGGAGCAACAATGAAGATGTTTGTTCTTTGTCATTTAATTATCGTAAAATATTTAAACACATCCAACATTATTTAAAATCTGTCTTGAGGTTGTTGGATTACTTATGCTACAGGTTGTGCATCCACTTTAAAGTGAAACCAAGTGATTTGTTGTTAACCTTCTGATTATTATGTTGTCATCAGCAGTCCAGCTGGGATGATAAAGACCAGATCAGCCCAGAGGACTGTCACAAAACAAAAAACATATGGAATTCCCTCTCTTCCTGCCCCTTTTGACCTTCTTTAAGGCTTGCTGTGATACAGAGGACACTTTGGAAGCATTTGTCTTTTCCTTTTTTCCTTTTAAATTTAAAGTCCTTTTGAGTCTGGCTTATTTCACTTAGCATAATGTTTGTTTGTTATTTTATACAAACTAACACTCTCCCTTCTTCTCTCCCCAATAACCTCTAATCTACTTTCTATCATTGAGAAATTTCTATTTCTAGTCAGCTTTTATAAGTAATATCATACAATTTTTGTCCTTATGTGTCTTGCTTATTTCAATGAGCACAATGTTTTCAAGGCATTTCCATGTTGCAGCACAGTTCATGACTTCATTATTCCTTACGGCTAAATAGTCCATGTGTGTATGTAACAAATTTTGTTTTCACATTTATTTGTTGATGAACATTTGGGTTGTTTTCAGCTTTTGGCTATTGTGAATAATGCTATTGTAAACACTGGCCTACAAGTATCTGTTTGCAACTCTCTTTGGGTATATACTTAGAAGTGGGATTTCTGGGTCCAGTGGTAATTCTATATTTAACTTTTTGAGGAACCATCATTTTGCTTTTCACAGTGGCTTCACTATTTTACCCTCCCATCAACAATGCACAAGAGTTCCCATTTCTCTACATCCTTTCCAACACTGGTTATTTTCCATTATTTTTAATAATGCCCATCTGGGTGTAAAGTGGTATCTCATTGTGGTTTTAATTCACATTTCCATAATGGCTAATAATGTTGACCATCATTTCTTGTATTTATTTACCATTGGCATATCTCCTTTGAAGAAATGTCTATTCAAGTCCTTTGCTCATTTTTTTCATATTAGAGAAGCTGTGGGTTTACAGAACAATTACGCATGAAATACAGGATTCCCATACAACACCCAACCACCTACACCTTGCATCAGTGTGGAAATTTGTTACAATTGATAGCACATTTTTATAATTGTATTATTAATTAAAATCCATGGCTTAACTTAGGCCTCACTGTTTGTGTAGTGTAGTTCCATGGATTTTTTAAAAAATTTTATTCTGTTACCATATATACAATTGAACATTTCCCCTTTTAAATTGCATTCAGATATATATTTCAGTGCTGTTAATTGCATTCACAATGTTGTGCTACCATCACCACCATCCATTAGCAAAATATTTCCATGATTCCAAGTAGGAACTCTGTACATTTTAAGCCTTAACTTCCCATTCCTTATCCCTACCCCCTCCCCTACTGACCTATATTCTAGATTCTGACTATGAGTTTGCTTATTCTAAATGTTTCAAATCAGTGAGATCATACAATATTTGTGTCTGGCTTGTTTCACTCAACATGATGTCTCCAAGGTTCACCCGGGTTGTTGCCTGTATCAGGACTTCATTCTTTTTCCAGTTGAATAATATTCCATTATATGCATAGACCACATTTTAGTTATCCATTCATTGATAGATGGACATTTGGGTTGCTTCCATATTTTGGAAATTGTGAATAATGCTGCTATGAACATCAGTGTGCAAATATATGAGTCCCTGCTTTCAATTCTTTGGGGTATATACTGAGTATTGGGATTGCCAGGTCATATGGTAGTTATCGACTTAGCTTTCTGAGGAACCACCAAACTGTCTTCCACAGCAGCTCTTTGCCCATTTTTTAATTGGGTTCTTTGTATTTTTGTTGTTGAGTTGTAGGAGATCTTCATATGTTCTGAATATTAAACCCTTTGCCATTATATGATCTGAAACTATTTTATCCCATTCTGTAGATTGTTTTTCACTTTCTTGATAATTTCCTTTGATGCACAAAAGTTTAAAATTTTGACGAAATAAAATTTATCTATTGCTTCATTTGTTGCTCATGGTTTTAGGGTCATATTTAAGAATCCATTGCACAGGTCATAAAGATTTTCCCCTATGTTATCTTCCAAGAGTTTTATAGTATTAGTGTTTATATTATGTCCTTGATATATGGTGTGAGAGAAAGGTCTAATTTCATTCTTCTGCAAATAGATATCCAGTTTTCCCAACACTATTTGTTGAAGAGACTGTTCTTTCCCCACTGCCTATGCTTAGCACCCTTGTCAAAAATCAATTGGCCAGAAATGTGTGGGTCTATTTCTGGACTTTCAATTCTACTCTACTCATCCATTTGTCTATCTTTGTGCCAGTACCACACTGTTTTGATTACTGTCTTTTTGTAATATAATTTGAAATTGGGAGGTGTGAGTTCTACAACTCTGTTCTTTTTTTTTTAATTGTTTTGGCTATTCAGGGCCCCTTTGCAGTTCCATACGAATTTGAGGATTGGGTTTTCCACTTCTGCAAAAAAGGCTCCTGGAAATTTAATAGGGATTACACTGAATTTATATATTGCTTTGGGTACTATTGACATAAAACAAAGTTAACCTTTCCAATCCTGAACATGGGATGTCTTGCCTTTTATTTAGGTCTTCTTTATTTTCTTTCAGCAATGTTTTATGGTTTTCAGTGTACAAATCTTTTATGTCCTTACTTAAATTTATTCTTAGATATTTTATTCTTTTAGATGCTATTGTTTCTAAAGGAATTGTCTCCTTAATTCCGTCTTTGGATTTCTCATTGCTAGTGTATAAGAACACAATCGTCTTTTTTTTTTGTATTGATCTTATACCCTGATACTTTGCTGACTTCATTTATTATCTCTAATAGCTTTCTTGTGGATTCCTTTAGCTTTTCTATATATAAGATCGTTTTGTCTGCATATAGAGATAGTTTTATGTCTGCGTTCTCAAT
>JAQZBX010078848.1:0-14059 GCA_029593785.1 Cabassous unicinctus
AAATGTTGTATGCACTTTTAAACCAGTGCCATCTTGCCACTCCTCTGAGTATAGCTCCATAAGTTTTGATAAGTTGTGTATTCATTTTCATTTGTCTCAAAATATTTACTGATTTCATTTGCAATTTTTTCTTTAACCCACTGATTATTTAAGAGTGTGTTGTTCTGCCTCCACACATTTGGAAATTTACTTTTTTTCTTTCTATTATTGATTTCTAGTTTCTTTCCACTCTGATCTGAGAAGGTGCTTTGTATAATTTCCATCTTTTCATATATGTTGAGAGCTGCATTGTGCCCTAACACGTGGTCTATCCTGGAGAAAGGTTCTTGAGCACTTGAGAAGAATATATATACCTCACTGAGTTTGGATGCAGTGTTCTGTATATGTCTGCTAGGTATAACTCATTTATCATATTTTTAAAGTTCTGTTTCCTTGTTGATCTTCTGTCTAGTAGTTCTATTTAATGATGTGAGGGGGTGTTGAAGTCTTCAATTATTGTAGCGATGTTTATTTCTCCCTTCAGTTTTGCCAGAGTTTGTCTCATGTATTTTGGGACACTCTGGTTAGATGGATAGATATTTATGACTGCAATAACTTCCTGGTTGAGTGTCTCTTTTATTAATGTATAATGGCTTTCTGTATCTCTTATAATTTTTTGGATTTAAAATATATTTTGTCTGATGTTAGTATCGCTACCCTTGCACTTTTCTGGTTAGTATTTGCATGGAGTATCTTTCCAACTTTAGTATTTCCTGCAAAGGGTGATTCTTTTTTGCAAACTCTTAGTTTCTATTTGTTTGTGAATATTTTATACTCACCTTCATATTTAAAGGACAATTTTGCTGGATAAGGAATTCTCAGCTGGCAGTTTTTCTCTTTCAGTGTCATAATTGTATCATAGCGCTCTCTTCTCACCTCCATGATTTCTGAAGAGAAATCTACACTAACTCTTATTGGACATCAGTTGTACATGATTGTTTGCTTCTCCCTTGCTGCTCTGAGAAATTTCTCTTTATCTTTGACATTTGACATATGAGTAGAATGTGTCATGGAGTAGGTCTACTTAGATTTATTCTGATTTGGGTACAGTGTGCTTCTTGTTCATGTAAGTTCATTTCTTTCATGAGAGTTGAGAAATTTTCATCTATTATTTCCTCAAATAGTCTTTCTGACCCTTTTTTCTTCTCCTCTCCTTATGGAAGTCCCATGACATGTATTTTGTTGCATTTCATGTTGTGACTCAACTATCTGAGCCTCTGCTCAATTTTGTTCCTCTCTTATCTATCTCTGTTCTTTTCTCTCCTCAATTTTAGCTCTTCTGTCTTCAGTATCACTTCTTTCTCCTATCATTTCAAGTCTGCTGTTCTATGCCTCAAATGTGTTTTTGAGCACACCTATTGTGTCTTTCAATCTAATGACCTCTGTTACATTTCTGTTCAGGATTTCAAATTCTTCTTTGCACTCACTCAATATCTTCTTGATGTCATTTATCTCTTTTACCATATTGTCTTTCAACTCATTAATTTGATTTTGAAAATTTGTGCACATATTGCTGATTAGTTCTCTCATATTCTGCATCTCTTCTGGGGCTTTGGTATATTCCTGTTCTTGGGCCATGTCTTCTATTTTCTTAGTATGGCTCATAATTTTTTGTTGATATCTAGGTATCTGATTAGGATATACTTTTCTCAGATGCCCAATTTCTTTCTCTTTTATAGGGATTTAGTGGCAGGAAGCTGTGTATTACCACTACCCTTTGATTCTTAACCTGTCCTGGATTGTTAGGAATGTCCTGCTGATTGCTCAAAACTGGGCACTGGACCCAGTAATTGGTTGTAGAGTTGCTTCCTAGGGCCTTGGTGGGGGAGGGAGGCCAGAGAGGCTGGAAAAAGCTTCCTACTTATTTTTAATTTTCTTGCACACACTTCCATGATCTGTCAGCAGATGGTTCTTTACGGCAGCTCCCAGTTCAGTGCCTGGTTGGAGTGTATTTGTTACAATACCTATCAGGTCAATATGATAAAGCTTCCTGTCTAGAGGCTATTAGACTTATAATTCAAATTTCTCTGTGAAAGTTCTCTAGCCTTCTCTGGCAGCCCCTTCCCTTTACCTAGGTCTAAAATATTTCCACTCCCTTCTGAGTTCTCAACAATCAGTCCCTGTTAGTATAGAAGCAGAATGGGAGGATAGTATTTCTTTAGCCCCTTGCAGGTTCCCAAGGCAAACACTGATGCAACGCCACCCAGCCTAGAAGGCCTCCTGGGACACAGTAGACCAAATTTGTGACTCAAAAGCTGGATCAACCTTAAGGTATGTCCCTCTCTGTCCCTTTTCCTGGAGCTTCCTCAACAATTACTCCCAGCTAGAAGAGAGAGAGATTGTGAGTGTTGGATTTCTTCAGCATTTGTCGGCTCCCAGGGCAAACCACTGTGTGGTCCCACCTGGCCTGGAAGGGCTTGTGGGGATCAGGAGACCAAACTTGTGCATCTGAAGCTGACTCTGCCTTAGGCTATGACTCATTTTCTCCACTTTCCTTGGGTGGTAGATCCCTGGAGCTCCCTTTGTGTATAGTTGCAGGCCCAGAGGCCCAAGAATTCTAAACTCTCTTTAGTGTGGAGGATGGTGCTGACAGCAGCAGCCTCTAGTTTCAATGTCATCTTGATTACCCTCCTTTATCCGTCTCTCCTCTGGTTGGTGGACAGATTTCATCTGGTGTCCTAAACCCTAGAAGATCTTTTTCTAGGCCATTGAAGCCTGTCTTCTAGCTATTTTTCTGGAGGAGAAGAGAGTCCCATGTCTTTCTATTTTCCCTATCATTCTTTTCTATAGAGTGTTTTCCTTGAGATACTCAGTAGTATATCCTGTATATCCAGTGTGGCCCACCATATTGACAGTTTGGCTGGAATGATGTGTAGTGTTGATTAAATGCTGATAGAGCTGACAGATTTGCTTAGGATGGTGGCTCCAGCAAAGGGCTCTATCATTAGGACAGACAACAAATTACCCAGGAAACAGACAGGCAGGCAGACAGGAAAACAGACAGACAAGGAGACATTCATATCCCAGGTTCCCATCCCACACAGGACAGCAGGAATGAAGATGCCAGCAGCAGAGGCAAATCCTCCAACCTCAGCTAGTTACTGTGCACTCCTGGGCCTCTTCCCCTGGGGTTAGAAGGTGAAAATTCACTGCAGGTCTAACTTGGACTGGGATCTCTCTTCTGGGGTGAGGGTAGAGAGGAATGAATGACCTTTTCTAATAGAGCTTTTAGTCAAGTGATGAGGACTACAGAGAACAGAGCAGGGAATCAATCTAGAAATCCAGGAGGTTTGCAGAGGGAGGGTTCACTTGCTGGGTAGAACTCTGAAGTGTACTCCAAGAGATAGCCCATTAAGAAAAGGAACCTCCAAGAGATGGGAAGTGACTGACACATTCCTGAGGTCTTGGAAACAGCACCAAATGTGTTCCATTCACCCACAGAAGGATGGTCTGGAGCTCTGTGAGCTCCCATGGCAGAATCCACTGTGGCAGGGAAGCCTAATGTCGTGGTGCCTCGTGGGTGGTGAGGAGGGTGCAGGTGAGTGCTTTCAGGTGGGGTGTGGTGTTGTGACAGCACCAAGCCTAACCCAACCACACCCACAGGTCGATAACTCTAAGCCACAAAGGACTTTCTGAGGAAGGCTGCCCTCAGACTGCAAAGGCACAGGTGGTGGTAGTGGAGGTTCTATCCACTGCACTGGGTTGTGAAGGCTGCTGGCACTCAGGGAATCAGGAAATTCTGGAGCCCCACCTCTCCTTGCAGACCCCTTGAGATCTGCCTCTCCAAGGCCATCCCAGTTCCCAGCTCCATGGGCATCTCCTCTCAGTTGATGATGACTTCAGATGGCTTGCCTCCAAGCCTATGTCTACCAGTCTCTATCACAGCACCTGGCTGGGGTTTCCTGCCATAGCAGACCAAATCAGAGCCATGATTTTTCTCCTACTCCTGAGTAGAGCAGATGACCTTTAGCACAGTTAAGTGTGTGTTGCATGAATGTGCATGGGTGGACCAGGTGAGACTTTGTTGCCAGAGGCTTCATTATGCCCAGTCTTCTGGGTAGAAGTCAGCTTTCCACCTTGGGAGGTTCCAGTTTAGCTTTGAGGGATGAGGATAAAGCCTGGCTCAGAACACATGTACTCATTTTAGGGAGGTCAGTAACAGGTGTGCCAGGGCCACATGGGTGGGAAGACATCTTGTGGGACAGGTGTGCTGTATGGGAAGATAAGCATGGGAACAGCTTGGTCAGGGCTCACTAGAGGAGAGATGTCCCTGACTGTTGGGTGGAAATCAAGGCCTTGGGCATACTCCTGACCCTACCCTGGTGCATTCAGTCAAGACAACTGGGTGGCTGGGGCCATGGACAGGTGGACTGCCCAAAGACATTATTGGAAGTACCTGCCAGGCTGGCCAACTACCCATTGGGCATGTCATCAGGGTGTGCTGGCAGTTCTGGTTGGACAGGGCATGGGAATGTATGGGGTGCCTGTGGGCAGGGAATGTGGGTGTTTGTCATTGTTGGGTAGGGTGTGTGGCTTTTTAGAGCCAGGCTGAGCAGGCTGGGGCAACACAGAGTACCCAAGTGTTCACACCCTGAGGATGCCTAACTTGGTGCGATGTCAGCTTCCAAGTGGAGGCAGGCCTCCTTGGAATCTGCCTAGTGAAGTGTCTGGTACTCTGGGAAGCCCTTGGTGTCTGGTCTGCTATATGGGTAGCTGGGCACTATCAGGGCCATCTCAATGCCTGGTCTATCTTCTGGTTGCTACCATGGCCCTCAGGGTATGGGCAAAAGCCAAGAATGAGGCATACCACAGTGGCCAGGTCACCTCGGTGACTGGTGGTGATGAGCAGGGTCAAGTGGTCCACAGCTGGACTCCAGGGGCCCATAGTCCCTGAAGCTGGACAAGTTTCAGGAGCAATGCACAACACAGTCTCTTTAGGTTCCAGGTTTTGGCAACCAGCATCTATGGCTATAGCACAATGAACATGTCCAATATAGAATGATATCTGATCTCTAAATCTAATATGGGTGGGATCTGGTTAGTAGGTGGGTGGGAGAATACTTAGGAATACTAGGTGTTGTAGGATTTTGCCAGCAGCATTTCTCTCAGACATGCACATTGTCTCTTTTTCTCTCTCCCCTCTTTTGGCAGAGTCCGCCCAAAGCATGGCTTCTCTAGCCAATGCCTCCTGTCCCTTTGCAACATCTCTGAAATGGCACCATCATCTCCAACATGCCCCATGACAATTGGGGCACAGGTAGGAACCCCCATCCCAACCACTCATTGGATCTCCCCAACCAGCACAAGACCAGGCCTGGCAGGGTGAGTGGAAACCATGAGTGTAGAAGCAAAGAATCCTCACCTGCTAGACCTCTTCTTAGTCATTGGTGCTCTAACTCCCTTTGGCACTTGCATGCAAATGGTGCCCAACAGGAGTAACCCTTTTCCTTCACTGCCTTTCCTGGCACAACAGGGATGAAATGAGGGAACTATCCCTTCCCTTTGCAACTAGGCCCCATTCTTCATACTAACATTGCCTTCCAGTTCCCAGAGGACAAGACCATCACCCATGCCTCAGTTAACCTTGAACATGTGCATGGCCACTGATCTCTAGCAACCATGCATGGCATTTTCATTAACTCCAAGGCCCTCCCCTTTAAAAAATATTTTAAAAGATTCTTATATTACATAAATGTTACCAAAAATTATAGGGATTCCCATATTTCCCACTTCCCACACCTCTCACAACCTCCCACATAAACGTCTTTCATTAGTGTGGCACATCATCTGCAATGGAAATACACATCCTGGGGCTTTGACACTAAGCTTGGACCATAGTTCACATTGTAGACCACACTCTCTCCCATACAGTTATGCATTTATATGCTGATGTAAATGGCTTATATCTTTCGATGTAATGTCACTCAGGATAATTCCCAAGTACAGAAAAAGCCCTTGTATTACAAGTGATTTTCCCTCTCCCTGTCCTGAAAGCATCCAGTGGTCACTCACTCTACATCAATGTTGTAACTTCTTCAATTGCTTGAATCACAATATGTCTACAACAGAATACCAGTAAGTCCACTCTAGTCCATAGCTCTTCTCCCAATCTTAAGGAGTTTGGATGGTGATATCCACTCCACCTCCAAGTGAGAGAGAGTTTATATCCCATGGATAAGATAGCTGGGATTATCCTGCCAGCAGCTGCAGACATTCTCCATTCTCTGGGATGGCCATTGTCCATCATCATCTCCCTGCCAGGTGTCTTGGGTGAACCCATTGAGCTGTAGATTAGGATTTGCAGCTCCACCAAGATTCCAGGTACAGCTGGCAAATGGGCAGTCCAAACGCTCCATTCTCTGGAAGTACACATACAAACTCCAACACCACATATTGGTGTGAATAGAAGGGACTAATCAGGGGCCCCTTTTTTGATGAAGGAGAAACAACAGTTTTGGAAAGTGGCAGACAAGCATACAGACAGCCATACCAGGGGCCCATCAGTCCTCTAACATAGGCTGGTAGGATTTGGAAGGGAAGATACCATGAAAGACCTCTGGTGGCAACAGCAGCCCTTCTGGGTAATCAATCTCACTAATTACCAGCCCCAGGCCATTGCTTTCCTCTCCAGGCCTAGACTAAGCATGAGCTTCTTGCTCACCAGTCCCTTTCCATTCAGAGCTCTCTTCCTTGTCCACCAGTACCCACTGGATCAGAGAGCCCAGGTCCAGGGCCTCTGGCCTCCACTCCATCTGACTGCATCCCTGAGTTTCCTTCCATCTGGATCAGAGGGTCCAGGGTGCCTGCAGATCTACCCGGTGTCAAGATCCATTCTCAGGGATAAGAGGGGCAATGGCTGAATGGCTTGTTCTCCTGGAACTTAGAGTTGAGTGGGTAAAGGCCAATGGGAAACAATGCAGTGAGTTGCTCTAGGGTTGGGGAGGTTTGCTCTTTTCCCACTGACAGCAATGGCACAGTAGGTGTGAGTGAAGGTCAGTGCCCATGACAGAGAGCTTATAGGATTCATGGAGGCTGAATATGGCTGCTGAGCACATGACCATGGATTCAGAAAATAGATAAATAAGTTTAAGCAGTAATTATCATTTTCTCCAATTTGGCAAGGTAGAGTGTCTTGGCTTTCCTCTTTATCCAACCTAGAGTTTGTGATTGTTTATATCCTTCCTTCAGTTTCTATGATAGCTTTCTAAAGAGCATGTAGACTGAAACATTACAATTTTTTTTGAATGGTTATTATATTATATTTTTTTATTTTAATATTTTTTTATTTTTTAAAAGATACTTAGATTACAGAAATGTTACACAAAAACTGCAGGGATTCCCATGTGCCCCACCTCCTATTCCTCCCACAACCTCTTACATAAACATCCTTCATTAGAGTGGCACATCACCTGCAATAGATATACACATCCTGGGGCTTTGTCACTAAGCATGGACCATAGTTCACATTGTAGACCACACTCTCTCCGACACACTTCTTCATGTTATATGGTGATATAAAGTGGCCTATATCTGTCATTGCAATGTCACTCAGGATAATTCCCAAGACCTGAAAAAGCCCCTATATTACAACTGGTTTTCCCTTTCCCTGACCCAAACTGTCTGGTGGACACTGGATCCACATTAATGTTGTAATTACTTCCATTGCATGAGTCACAGTATGTTTATAACAGAATAAAAGTCCACTCTATTCCATAGCTACTGCCCCAATCCTGAGGAGTCTGAGATGGTGATATCCACTCCACCTCCAAGTGGGATGAGGCTTATATCTCATAAATAAGATGGATGGGACTATCCTGCCTACAGCTGCAGACTCTCTCCATTCCCTGGGATGGCCATTGTCCATCATCATCTCCCCACCAGGTATCCAGGGCAAGTCCATTGAGCTATAGAGTGGGAGTTGCAGCTTCACTGAGATTCTGGGCCTAGCTGGCATATGGAGAGCCCAAAGGCTCCAGTCTCTGGAAGTACACCTACAAACTCTGTCACCACATATAAGTTTGAATAGAAGGGTGAGATGGACCATGTGCAGGGACGACATATTTTGTTCCAACTCTGTCACTCTCAGGAGCAAGGATTCCAATGTAGGGCCCACAGGTAAGGCACAAAACTCTGGGGTTACCTGCCCTAATATAGGACCTGGGTGTCTCGAGAGCCCTCAGGAGACCCTCTGTTTGGGGTGATATCCACATTGGAAGCTTATGAGGTCTTAATGAGATGTGCATAAGTTTTACCTCTGTTATGACCTCCCAACTCACTTTTTAGTCTCTTAGCCATATGAACTCATTTGTATTTACCTTTTCCCCTTTTTATTTGAGGTCTTTTTCCAGTCATATTGCCCATTGGCACTTGTTAGTAATCCCTCATTGTCAGGGAGGCTCATCCCCGGGAGTCATGCCCCACACTGAGAGGAAGGTAATGCATTCTTATGTTGAGATTGGCTTAGAGAGGCCACATTTGAACAATGAGTAGGCTCTCAGGAGACAACACTTAGGCACCCCATAACAATAGGCTAAGTTTCAATTTCAAGAACAAAGGCTCATAAGGCTAGTCATCAATAACAAGAGCCCATTGATGGATCATCCTTCTTTGCCAGACACTGCTCCTGCACTTGGGGTCTGTTGCTACTCCCTTAGAGAATATGGCAGAGCCCTCCAGGATGGGAATTCAGTATTCTCTCATTTATTGAGTGGTTCTCCACCCACTGTGATCATGCCCTGTGAGCATTTGAACAATTTTATATACCTTTTATGTATATTCAGGTGAGCTTTCTCCCATACACCCCATCCCTGCTCCCCCCACCAATGATCCTCTCCCAACCCAGTTGTAACCTTTCTGTGATCCAAAACTTCTTTAAAGATGAAGCCATTTAAAATAGCCAAATACATGGGCATGGAGGTTGTAACAATACAATTTTGTAAATATGTTCATTCTTAGTTACTATTTTATTTCACTGCACAATTTATTTGAACAATGTTATAAGTTTCATAGAGATCATGCTTAAAAAGGAAAGGTCTCATTGTATTTTAACATATTTATTGCTCCTTTTTACATATTTTTTATTGTTTGTAAAATTTTTCCAGTTTTTCCTAATATTTAATTATTCAGTAACTTAAAGAAACTTAAATCCTTACCATATTAATCATACAAAGAGAATTGTCAGAATAAGACACAGGTAGTTTATTCCACCTTGTATTTACACTGGTAAATGGTGGCCATTAGATAAGCAATTTGGGTTGCCATCTCAACGGCTCTATGGATATTTGTCATCTGTCAGAGAAATACTCTTGCATTTTCAAAGAAGATTGGGTATGCATAAAATATTAGGGGTGAAGAAGTAACGTTTGTTTCTTTCTACCCACCCTGTTACAAACATGAATCTAATTCAAAAACAGACCACTCATCTCACAAACTATCAGTAAGCAAAGTAATATCCACCTTTGGCAAGAAAATGTGTGGGTATTTGTTTAAGTACCAGGCTTATGCACCAAGGTGCAGGTGACTGTCACCTAAGTTTATATTCCATAAATTCCACAAGATGTGCCCTCAAAGATGATGTCACCATTGCCTTGAGAGACATACTTTTGAAATACAAAACACAAATTTCATTTTCATTTTCCTACACTTAATCTCATCTATTTTGTTGCAACTTATCCTTATGATAAAGTCATTCTGCTTTTCTGTATGAATCCCAGACTTTTAAATGAAAGGTCCTAGATGGTATCATACCGTCAGGTTTCTCTGCCTATCATTTCTGGTTCTTCTTACTTCAGGAAGGGCTCCAATCGTATTCAATCTTGTCCAAACCATGCCTTCTGCTGATCTGGGAACCTGTTTTAAACTCCATGGTACAAGTTGCCAATAGTGGCTGAAAAGTCAGGATGGGCTGAGATAACTCTCCAAACACTCAACTTCTCACCTTGTGCTACTATTTGGTCTTTCATCCCTTGTTTCTTGTGCCAAATCATCTACCCTCCCCCAAAGGACCCACACATTCTTAACCAGAAAACCTAGCTCCAGGACTTCACACTATGGCCATATAAAAAGATGCATGCATTCTCTCTCCAAAATATGACTCTGAGATGTAAAATTTAACCAAAGAACCATTTGAACTCTTGGAGAAGAAACCAAAGTCGTACAATAATCTCAGTACCATTTATGCTTCCCAAAAGACTGGGAGTCTGTGGTATCTGGTCTGAGTTTGATCCCATTCCCTTCCCCACTTGATGTTGGTCATTGTAGAGGTGCTGCCAAGGCAGGATAGACATTGAGAACTTGATCACCATTCACGCAGTCAAAAAGGGCTCATCAGATGCAGATGAAACAGTAGTTGAGTGCCTCCCTCCCATTTATGAGTTCCCAGGTTCAATCCCTGGTATCTCCTAAAAAGGGGAGCTCTTTAAATATGGAGAAGTGGACACAGCCATTGCTAGCAGCATATTCAGTTGAAGTGACAATCTTAGAGACAGGATGTTGGAGAGGGCCTAGGGATGTGTTTTCAGGAAGCACAGTTCCAGCTGAGTTTCTGTGTATGAGCAATAGAGGGCAGATAGGGCCCCCATCATCCATAAGCTCCAAGCTGATCCTGAGGCTACACATGCACATAGGGACACTGAAAGGACACAGAAGAAAGGAGAAGACAGAGCAGACACCAAAGTGTCAGGGAACTTTCAATAATCCTGTACCCATATAGACCTATGAGCACAGGATTGAGCCCTTAGTGGCCCAATGTTGTTGAACACAACCTTTCTTCATTTATTAGCTGACAGTTAATGTACACAGAAATAGGTGCAATGCATAGGAAGTCAACAAGAATTATATAATATATGTAATATAACATGCTGCATATTTGTGTGTTTATGTATATAGAGGCCCACACATATATCAAGCAGAGACATATATTGTTGTATAATATAGGGGAGATAGAATTCATAGATTTAGTCCAAGCAAGACCAAAATAAAAATATGAATGAAAAAATTAACAGCAGCAACAAAAGTCACCATCACAAGTATAGATAAGAATCCAGACATGCTGAAATATATTAAGTCATCCAGAATGACCAGTTTTCATAAAAAGAAAGTGATTCATACATAGGGGGAAATGCAGTGAAGAGGAATGGTCCATAACTATCTCCAGAAGTTGGATAAATGAAGACATCAAAGATCTGTTATAAACATGTTCCAAGAACTAAAGAAGATCATAGTTAATGAAATTAAAGAATATATGATTACAATGAGGCAACAAAAGGAAATTCTCAAGGGGAAGATAAAATTCATTTTAAAACTGTAAATTTTAGTGTTGATTAAAAAAAATTCATGAAAAATTCTGTAGAGAAATGCAACAGATTCAACATGGCAAAACAATGAATCATTTAAAAGATTTATTTATTTATTTCTCCCTCTCCCCCACTTATTGTTTTGTGCTTACTCTCTGCTCTCTGTGTGTTCTTCTGTGTCTGCTTTCTTTACTTTAGGCAGCACCAAGAACTGATCCTGGGAACTTCTGGAATGGAGAGAGCTGCTAAATCTCTTGTACCACCTCAGTTCCCTGGCCTGCCACATCTCTTATTGTCTCTCTTCTGTGTCTTTTTTTGTTGCATCATCTTGGTGCACCAGCTCTCTGCATGGGCCAGCACTCCTGCATTGGCCAGCACTCCTGCATGGGCCAACCCTTCTGCAAGAGCCAGTACACTGTATGGGCCAGCTCTCCATGCAGGCTTGCTTGCTACATAGGCCAGCTTGCTTTTCACCAAGAGGCCCTGGGAATTGAACCCTGGACCTCTTATAGACAGGAGCCAAATCACTTGAGCCACATCTTCTTCTCAAGAGAATGAATCTTGAACTTATAAATATAAGTCAACTCTTCAGAACCCAACTAAAAATTAATGAGGGAAAATTAGTAAAACCTCAGTCATCTGTGAGAACATTAACTATACCAACTTCCATCTAAAGGAATCCTAGAAGGAAAGGAGAGAAAGAGGGAAAAATATTTGAAGTAATAAAGACCAAAAATTAACTAGATTTAATGATAAGCAATATCCATATACAGGAAGCTCAAAAAACTCTGCTAGGTGGATGCTAGAGAGATCCACCTCTTTGTGTTTGGCCTCACAAACTTTGAAAACCAAATACAAAGACCAATCCAAGGACATGATAACTAGAAGAGGGATGAGAACTCTAAGCTTCAGGGCCCTTAGCTCAGCTTATTCCAAACCAACAATGGCTCATTTGAAAAGCAGGAACTAAAAAGACTGTAAAGTGTTTCATTTGTGGTTGTAGCAAGAAAAATACAGCAAGGAAGAAATTTCTCAATTGGTCCTGGAACAGTTTATGATGAATGGATACTGCAGATACAGGTCCACTTTGATAGAGAACTGGAATTCAAGTCAGAGAAACCTGGGGAAACTCATGGAAGATCTGACCAATGATGGCATGAAGTCACCTGCTTTTGTCCATGTCTACAGGCAGGGACAGAAAGCCCACTTGACAGAGAATATGTCTTTAAGAGAAGTCATTCATCGCATGGAACAAATGCCAGGAGGAATCCCAAGAGGAGAGAGTATGAGGACATCCTTCCAAGGTCCCCAAGATATTCCCCATCAAATAGGCCAAGCAGATGGATATCAACATTTCTGTAATATTCCAGCCAAGTAAATGACAGTATTACTAGCTGAGGCAATCAAGAACCTTCCTGGTTATTATTCAGAAAGATGATTGCCCTAATCCTAAAGAGAGTGGTTCTTGGAAGAACCTGTATAACTCCAGTAAAGCATAAATTGGCTCCTCTATAATCCAGGAAGGATCCCTAGGAGGATCCTTTTATAAAGATGTCCCTAGGGAGATGGAACCACAGTTCCTCCCCTGGACAGATCGAGCCATCCCTAAACCTGTCCTTACCAAACAAAACAATGATGAAACATTCAGATGTGGGATAAATTACAGAAGTGTCCACAGTCCCCAAAATCATACAAGTGTGAGAACTGTCCCAGGATCATTAGTTATCCCTCTCAGCTAGACTCTCACCAGAGAAGACACAGAATGTGAGACCATTTTTTTCTTTGTGCCAGGTGTCACAAAAGTTTCTTCCAAACATCAGACCTCCATGTGGAGCAGAAAAGTCTCATAGTGGAGAAGCCCTGCAAGAGCAGCACATGTGAAAAGTCCTTTGGCCAACAAGCCAACTTCTGAACTGATCAGAGAATCAGTGAAGCTACCACCAGTCATCTACATACCACTGCCACATGAGGACCCAGCAAAAAATTAATCTCAAAACTGATTCTGCCACACCAGAATCTTCCCCTGTTACTGTCCCCACATAAGATATATTTTAAAAATTATCCTGTATACCTAATCCCTGCAAAATGTTAATTATCATACTAGGGAGATCATTTAAAGATTGGTTACTTGGATAGAATTATTCTATCTTCCTCCTTCCTTTATTATGTGACACCCTTACTCAAAGTTTAATTCAGATAGAAATAGAAAATTAAACCAAATCAAATACAAGGACAAAATCTTGAAAGCAATAAGAGAAAAATAGCTCATTACACAAAGTGGTGTATCAATAAAATTAATGGATGCTGGCCACAAATCAGTGGAATTACAAGGATCTAAGAGTAAGGTCTTATTTACAAATAGGTTCATACAAAAGGTAATAGAAATTAAGAATTAGAACTTGACAGTTCTGGGAGCAAATAATTCTATCTACCATACATGCCTTACAAGAAAATTGAAAGCAAATAATTCAGACTGAAAAGAACTTACTCCATTTGGGGAACAATGAAGAGCACAAGAAATGATAAATATGTGGGATAATATAAAAGCCTCTATAGGTACACATTTTCTCATTTCTTGCTTTAAGAAATATAAATATGTATAAATCAATAATTATAATATTACATGAAACATTCTATATATATATCTATCATAACAGCCTAAAGAAAAGGGGGAAAGAAATGGAGGTGCATTGGAGCAATGTTTCTATATTTCTGGATTTAAGTTA
>JAQZBX010078849.1:0-14058 GCA_029593785.1 Cabassous unicinctus
AGGACATATATATCTATACGTGAGGGCTGAGGCGGCCCACACATGAACAACATTTGATGGCTAATAAATCCCATCAGATGTGCTGAAGACTGAGGAGAAGCCCTCTCTCTAAACTCACGCGTGAGGGCAGGGCTTCCTACCTTTTCTACATCTTGGCCCATGGAAGCCAGAGGTCAAGGCTGCTCCAAGCCCTAGGCAAGAGTCCTGGGGGTCCCGATGCCCACGGACACTGGGCTGCCCCGGGGGGCTGAGGGGACCCAACCCTGGCATTAGGTAGACTTCATGATTGTGTAACCTGTGCAGTCCCTTAAAGGGGCCCCCTCCTTGGCTTAATGCTCGGTTGCTGCTACCTTGATATTCTTAATAGTTTTTGAGCAAGGGGCTTGGCATTTTCCCTTTACATTGGACCCCATAAGTTATGCTGCCTGTCCTGCTCAGCACCACTAACTCACACGAGGCACACCGGGGGAAGCTCCGTTTCAGGGTGTTATAAAACATGCTAGATACAGCTTTCTGGCCAGTTTCAACTTTATAAGTGATCCTGAAAGGTGTAGGAAAACCAAGACTTGAGAAATACAAAGGTGCTAAAAGAGTCTCACTGTTGGAGACGCTTGAAGCTGCATGACCTTGGACAAGTGCTTCACCTCTTTGAGCCTTGTTTTTGTCTTCCATAAGACAACCTAATAGGACTTATCTCAGGGTTGTTGTGAGGAATAAATAAATGAGTTCATATATGTAAAGTTCTTAGAACAGTCAATATTATATATTTTACTATTATTTAAAAATTATTATGGAAAAATTATCATAATCACTGTGGTTGCTAATATTTTTTGAGTCCTTACTTTGTACCAAGAAGCAACACTGTAAGATACATATTATTATAGACCAATTTTTTGCAGATGAGAAAACTGAGGCACAGATGGGATGAGTAACTTGTACCAGGAAGCACAGCAAGCAAGTGGCCAAGCTGGGCTTAGAACTGAGGTAGTCTGACTTTGTGCTTTGCTAAGGCACTGTACTCTTCTTAGTTATGGAACTATCCATGGCAAGGGAGCGACACTGGTTGTTCAATTTTGGACACGTGGAGTTGGAGGGGCTGGTGGGACATTCAAATGGAGGCATCCAGTGGGCGAGTTCACACATAGAGCCATCTAGACCAGCAGCCCCAGCAACAGCCGAAAACACAGCGGGCTGCCTTTCTCCACTGCCTACAACACAGTCTCAGTCACAATGTCAATGTCAACCTTGATTTCATACTTAGAGCAAATTGGGAAAGGCTAACTTTAACATTTTTCCAAATCAACCTCCAAATGGTTCAGGTCCAGGGACAGACAAGGTTATCAGTCATGGTGGGAAACATGCAGGCCTGTGGCCATAGTTCTGGCTTGAAGAAGCATCGCCTCTCCCCTGGCCCCTCACCCACCCTCATTTTATTTACTTATTAAACACTAAAAAAGCACTTTCCTGTGCCAGGCACTTTTAAAAAGCACTTTCCATATATCTACTCATTAACATAGATACCAATCTAGTCCCCATTTTACCGATGGGAAAATTGAGACCAGAGAGGTCAAGTAACTTGCCTCAGGTCCCACAGCAGTAAGAAGCAGAGTGAGGACTCAGCCCCAGGCCATCTAGCTGTAGAGCTTCTGCTCCTAACTTTTACCTCTAACTGTGGCTGAATACGGCAGCCCAAGCGGCCTGTGGCTGGTTCCCTGCGTAGAAAACAGAAAATAGCTTGAGAATGACCTAAGGACCAGGTCCCTTCTGTCCGTGCTGGAGAGCTGGCCCAGGAAGCAGGACTCTGGGGGGTCCTTGTTATTTGTCCCTGCCTACAGTGTGTCCTGGGGAGGGTCTGCTTCCATTAGAATTCCAGTCACCCTCCATTGAGCTGATCTGTGTCGTAGAGGCCATACATACTAAGTGGCCCAGGACCGGATGTGGGGAGCTAGGGAAGCTCTCGTGCTCTGTGCCCATTCCTCTCTGGGGAGGAGAACACAGGGTGGCATCCCAGTGCATAGACTCTGGCACCAGACTCCTCAGGTTCAAATCCCAGCATCTCTACCTACTAGAGAGTAGATGTCAGACAGGTTGCTTGACATCTCTGTGTCTTAAATCTGCTGTGTGACCTTGAGAAAGTCAGTTAACCTCTCTGTGCCTCACTTTCCTCCATCTGTAAAATGGGGGCAACAACAATACATATCTCAGAGGGATGCTGCGAGGACAGAATGAGGTAATATATGTTAAGTGATCCAAACAGTGCCAGCCACATAGTAAACGTGATCTAAGTGATAGCTGTTTTCATTGTTGGGTCTTCCCTCTCTCAGAAAAGTTGACTTCTTGACATCTTTCCCTCACTCCCAAACATCCAGTTTGTCAGCAGCTTTTGTCAGCTCAGTCTCCAAAATATGCCCGTTTGGAGCACTTTTCTCCCTCGCACTGGTTCAAGCCACCATCATCTCTTCCCTGGATGGCTCCAGGAAACTCCTACCTGGCTTCCCTGCATCCAGTCTTGCTTGTTCCTTTTCCATAGTGACATTTTACAGAGAACATAGTTCATATCACTCTCCTGCTTTAAAGCCCTCCAATAGCTTCCCATCATATTTAGACCACCTGAAGTCCCTGCCAGGTATCCTGAGGTCCACCATGATCTGGCCCCTGTCTACCTTGTGGTCCTCATCTCCCACCTCTCTCCCTCCCTAGTCACTAGCAGGCAAATGGACCTCTTCCCTGCTTCAGGGTCTTTGCATGTGCCTTTCCCTCTGCTTGGAATGCTCCTCCTCCATATTCTCCTGTGGCTGGTTTCGTCTTTCCATTAAGGTCTCAGCTCAAATGTCACCTCCTCAGAGAGGCCCTCCCTGCCTTCCCATGGCAGGACACGATCTTCTCTACTCTCTAAGAAGATCGCTTACTGCTTTGTGGAGAAATCATTACTTACACAGCGTGTTTCTGCACTGTTTCTACAAAGTCCCACCAGACACCAGGCACCCCTGCGTGCCAGTACGTGAACCGTAATTCATCTGCTGACTCAGTGGGCATCGTGCTAGGAATTGCGTGCAAAACCAAGACGAATGAGTAATATGTCAGCCTGCCAGGAGGTCACAACCTGAGCTAGAGGCTTACCTTGTAGTTTTCTCATGTTGAAAGCATTTCACGGCCCATAGTTCTCTGTAGAGTGAAGTCGCTCTAACAGGTACAGGAGTTCTGGGTTAGAAACCCAGTTCTGACACTTATTTGCTGTGATGTCTTTGGGAAAGTTACCTAACCTGTCTGAGCTGCCCTTATCTCACAGCGCTGCTGCTGGGAGTAAGAGACATAACATATAGAAAGCACCCAGCCCATATTAGGTAGTAAATATCATTTGCTTGATGTCTTCTTTTCCTACCCAAACAACTTTGGTCCTTTTTCCTTAGTTCAAATGCCTTAACTTTGGGCACATTGGAGAGCTACAGAGCTGTAAAGTATCACAGAGCCTAGCGCCACCATTTCACTAGCTGTGTGATGCCAGGCAGGTTGCTTGACATCTCTGTGTCTTAAATCTGCAAAATGAGAACAGCAACTCATACGGATGTTGTGAAGTTGCATGAGTTAATTCCAGAAATGTAGTTAGGCCACTGGCTTTTATCACTGATAATATTAATCAATTAAGTGCCCCCAGTGGGTCTAGGCCTGGACCAGAAGATGTGAGAATACAGAAACAGGTGAGACCTGGCCCAGCTACAAGGACAGCTTATAGGGATGGTGGAGGAAACTGGCCAGAGTGGAGTTGTACAAGGAGATGGGTGTATCCCTGTCCCAGCCAGCTGCAGGGACAGCACACTCAGGTCACGAGGCAATAAGGACAGGATCCAGCCCCTTCCCCCTGGGGGGGGTGGCAGGCAGGCAGAGGGCTATTACCAATAACATGGGGACCATGCATGGTCATTCCACCCTGACCAGCCTTTTTCCTGGGTCCTTGGCTCATCTATTCATTCAAGTGATATTTCCTGAGTATCCACAAAGTCAAAAGCCCTATCCATGCCCAAGAGTTTCAGATGCAAATAAATGTTGGCACTACACATTGAGAGTTCTGAGTGTAGTGGGGGAGTCAGACCTATCAGCAAACCAACTGCTCCTTCAGATGCAGGTGAGACAACACAGGCCTTACACTGCTGGACCAACAAAGGGAGATTCTTCTATTGCAGGACCAGGGCTGCTGGAGAGATAAGAGCTTCCCATGTTATGGGAGAAACTACCAGCCTCTCTCTAGAAGTAGAGCCCTGACTTAGAAATGCAAAGGATACGATGAAGTCTTCAGGAGACGATGCCCTCCACCCACAGTAGGCCAGGCAGGATTTCTTCCCTGGCCACACACTCCTGGCAACCATTTTGTTATGCATTTGGATGCCCAGTTCTTCCAGGAGGTACACAGAGAAATGGAGGGGCTTGGACTGCTCTGTCCCTTACTTTTTTGCTGGGTACCACATTGGAGAGATTCGCAGGTATAGTTTTCAGTGGAACAGAGAAGTTCCGGCACTGCCTGGGTGTTGCCTTGGGTGGCATTCCCCAGGACACAGACTCTGACACACAGATTTGTGTGCCAGAGGTTTATGGGGGTGGACTTCTGGGGACAACCACCAGAGTGGGTAAGGAAAGCAGGATTGCACGGAAGAGAAGTTGAACAGTGATGCAGCTGCTATGGTGGATTCCACCAGTCCTCTAGGGACTCTGAAGCTGACATGGTATTTTAGAGATGTTCTGAATCAAGGCAAGGGGTCTGTGCCTTCATACCTGCCACTGAACGGCCATTTGATGTGGGATGCCTCTGGGAAGGGCATGTGACCTGGGCTGGGGCAGCTGCCCTAGGCTGAGAGTAGTTCACAGAGGATTCAGCTCTGAACTGTCAGCAGGCACAATCCCAGCAGCTGGAAGAATGAGGGCTGAAGGGGAGAGATTGGTAGCGTACCCCACTATTGACCACCCATCTTAGACCCAACAAAGTGCCATTCCTGGTTCTGTTTCTTCCTATCCAAGAGACTTTGAGCAAGTACACCCACTCGAGCCTCATTTTCCCCATCTGTAAAATGGGGATGAGACCAGGAGGGGCTTCAGAGAGCTGGGGTGACAGTGGAATGAGGGACTGCAGGGGAAGCTCTAGCACAGGGCTTGGCAGCATGACAAGAGGTCATCATGATTATTCCTGTGATCATGCCGAGCCTCACACTTGCAAACTGCAGGATTTGTGTGTCTGGGCAGGGTTAGTGTGGTGTCCAGGAAGGTTTCTCACCATTGGGGACAGTTTAATTTTGAAGAAGCTGTAGTCACCTGGCCATATAGGCAAAGGAATGGGATGAGGGAGGTACAAAGTAGATAAACAAAATGTGGTATATCCACACAATGGAATATTACTCAGCCATAAAAAGGAATAAAGCCCTGATCCATGCTACAACATGGATGAGACTTGAAGACATCACATTGAGTGAAATAAGCCAGACACACAAAGACAAGTATTGTATGATTCCACTTCTACGAACTACCTAGAATAAGCAAATTCACAGAGACAGATAAAAGATTATAGGTTACCAAGGGGCGGGGGATGAAGGGAAGAGGTAATTGTTGCTTAATGGCTGTAAAATTTGTTTGAGGTGATGAAAAGTTTAGGTAGCAGATGGTGGTGATGGTAACATGATATTGCAGAGGTGATCAATGGCATTGAATTGGACACTTGAAAGTGGTTAAAATGGGAAATTTTGAGTTGTATTTATGTTACTACAATAAAAAGTTTTTTTAAAAAAATGAATAGAAGGAGTTTTCAGTGTGAAAAGAAACCACGGACTGCCAGGCTGGCCACGTCTTTTGGGGTTGGTGCCAAACACCCTCTCCCCTCACCCCCACTCTGGCTGTACAGGAACTGTGGCATGGTAGATTTCTGCTTCTGACACTGCGATGCAGCCTTCTCACCTTGCTCAGCACGGTTGCTCCATCAGCCAGAAGGGGAAAAAAAGAAAAGCCCAGAAGGAAGAATAGGAACCCCAGGCGTTCATGGGGCTAAATAGAAGCCCAGTCAAACTCAAAGAAACCCAAAGGGCAGTGACCACACAGTGGCTCCAAGAAAAGCCCACTGGTGTGATAATTCCTGCTAATGCGTGAAGAGCTGTGATGCAGCTGGACAAACGACACCAGGGGCAGAGACCAAAGAAAGCTACCTGGGAGGTCCCATCAGAAGGCTCCACCAACCAGATCTGGTCAATGACTCAGGTCCAAGAGGAAGTGGAAAGGTTGCGGTTAGCCTGAGTCCATCTCCCCCGCCTCCACTTTTTTTTGCTCGTCATTGAAAGTTCAGCCTCTGAGAGCACCAATCTCTGGATTCCCCAGAAAGGATGTGCATGAAGATGATTGGAGGGAATGAATGAATAATTAGCTTATCAATTAGTTTATTCAAGCACTAATTGAGTATCTAGTAGTTGTCAAGCATCGCTGTAGTCACTGGGCCTCAGAGACAATGGTGGTGGATTAAAACTTTTAAAAAATCCCCAGTCTATGCGGTTAGAAGTCAGGTTAGTGCACTACCAGGGATGGGGCTGGCCTGGAGGGGCACAAGAGAGTCATCTGGGGGTCCTGTCAAGTGCTGCTTCTTGATCTGTGTGCTGATAAGTTTTTGAAATATCAAATCCCATTAAAATGTTTTTCTCTCTCCACCTCTCCCCACTCACTCATTTATTTAATGTCTTGCCCAAAGCTTGTGCTTAGTTTGTCTAAAAATTCAACTCTGTCCTTAAATCCCCATCTTCAAGAAATGAAATTCTAACGAAGGAAAAAAGCTGATCAATAAATAAAGGAATACAGAAACTAGATAACGGCAGATAGCAATACATGCTAAGAAGAAAACAAAATAGCATAAGAGACACAGAGCTATTGGGTGGTGGGAATAGCCTCAGGAGGAAGGGATGAGAGTCCTCGATGATGATAAGAAGTCAGCCACAAGAAGAACTTTCTAGACAGTGGCAATGCAAGGATTAGGGACCTAAACATTGGCCAGAGTACAAAAAAAAAGGCCAACAGGGCTGGAGGTATTGGAGTGAGGTGGGAAAGTGGTAGGAAATGACGATGGAGAGGTACGCAAAGCACAGACCATGCAAAGCAGTTGTTTTTAACCCCACTTGCACCTTACAACCACCTGGGGAGCTTTAAAAATATACCTGCTCCTGGAAACCACCGCCACAGGATGGTGCCCAGGGACTATGTTTCAAAACTGGGGTTTGTGCAGTCGAGGTAAGAACCACCAGTGTGGAGCCTTGCAGCTAGAGTTTCTTAAATCTTCATGTGCATCCGAACCTCCAGAGGATCTTATTAACATGCAGACTCCGTATTGGGTTGGATTCAATAGCTGCATCTCTATGAAGCTCCCAGGTGATACTGATACTGCTCGTCCCAGGACCACACTTTGAAGGGCACAGTTTTTAGCTGTGATAAGGAGGTTTCTTTCCCTCCCCTTCCTTCTCCTCCTCCTCCTCTTCCTCTTCCTCCTTGGAAGCCACTGGAGAATTTTAAGCAGAAGGATAGCATGACCTTATGGATGTTTTCAAAAGATTGCTATTTACAATGTGGAACATGGATTGGAGGGAGAAAAGAGTGGAAGCTGGAAGGCCAGTGATGAGGAATAAAAAGGGAAAGCTAAGTAACTTCTCCTCTTTCCGTGTTGCTGGAGACGCCAGAGGCTCTGGGTATTGGGCCAGCAGGAGAAAGAATTAGCAGCTTGCAGTTTCCAGGCCTTGGTATGGACCTGCTCCCTGCTATCTCACTAGATACTTGGAACTCTCCCGTGAGGACTAATTCACATGGGTGATGGCTTTTGTTTTAGTTTGCCAAAGGGCTGCCAATGCAAAGTACCAGAAATAGGTTGGCTTTTGTAAAGGGGATTTATTTGGGGTAAAAGCTTAGAGCCCCAAGGCTGTGAAAAGTCCAAACCGAGGCACCATCAGAGATACTTTCTCACCAAAGTCAGCTGCCACGTGGCAAAGATGGCTGCCATCTCTGCCGAGGTCTTTGCCTTCCCCTCCAGAATCTACCGTCTCTTGGAGCCCAGCTCCCTGAGCTCAGCTGCTAGCTATTAGGCACAGGGCTTGTCTCTTGAGCCTCCTATATCAGTTTGGCTGCTCAGCTTTCTTCCCGAGGTCAGCTGCAAGCTATCAGGCATATAGCAGGGCTTGTCTCCTCTTGAGCTGCTCTGTGGGCCCAGCCTCTTGGGGGCTTCCTGCTTAAGCAATCCTCTAGTCCTCTCTCACGTGGCCGGATTAAATACGGCAGAGCTTCCCTTTCCTGTGTCTGCCTGTGTCTCTCTGTATTTCCATTTATATCAGCCCCAGCAAGGGGGCAGAGACTCAACCTGAATCATGCCTCATTGACATAGTCCAATCAAAAGCCCTAAAGCATCTTATCAAGTAATCCAATCAAAGGACCCTCAACCCTTAATGCAATCATAGAAACAGATTAGTTTAAAAACATAATCTTGCTCTTTTGGGGATTTATAAAATAAACTCAAACTGCCACAGCTTCCAAACTCAGGCATATCCCCCAACCTCAGAAAGGTCTGAGAGCAGAAAAGAGGTACATATATGGGGAACTACAAGAGACTAGAAAAAAATTAGGTTGTTTTAAACTGTAAGAAAATGATCATTAATGTCTCAAGTCTACTGTTGCCAATTAATATTGCTCTCTTGGGCGAGAGAATATCGGGTATATGCCAAGATGAATGAAGGAAGGGGCAGGCCTGATCACTGGTATGTGGACAATACCCAGCCCAGTCTCGTTCTCTGCCTTGGAAGAGGTCTCCAACCAATCTCTGCAGTCCTGGGAAATGGTCATAAGTCAGAAAAGCAAAGAAGTAATGACGATCTCAGGGGAGGAGGGACATAGTTGGGCAGGTAGAAGCCCTTTCCTCCCAGCAAACTCTCCATGACTATTGTAAGCTGTGGGACAGCACACACTTGTCCCAACACTACATGGGGAAATTGACTGACTTGGGTTGTTCTGCTGCTAATGGTTTACTAAGTTACTGTGATAATTCCCCAAACTTTAGAGAATCTAGATTCCAGCTTGTCTGGAAACTCATCAGCCCAGGAAAGAAATAAAAAATGTTTTTGCAAGAGAAAATGACACATTGTTAACTGCATTTTCTAGTATGTGGGACTTCTTTTAATATAGAAAGATATTCATGGACCTTCAATAATTGAGTTAAATGCTATTTCTATTAGCGAGAGATTACAGATACTGAGGCCCAAATTGATAGTCTACAGGCCTCATCCTGCCAGAGGACATATTTTGGTTGGCTCTTACTGTGTTTTGGAAAGATTGACAAATCACAGCCAACATTTAAAAATGGCAGGAGTTCACACAAAATTCAGGATTTCTTGCTTCTTCCAAAAAATCAGAAGGCCTGGCAACAATGTGTCCACATTCCTGCAATGGGCCATGTGATTTCCGGTTTGCCATATTCCCCACACACCCACTTCTCTCATTGGTAACCTGCCTGGCCTCTGTAGGCACCTGAGTTTGTGACCCTTGTATACAGATTCAAGAGCCCCTTGCTTGCCCCATGTGGTCTGTGGCCCACTCATTGGGAACAAAAAACTAACTCTTTATCTGGGACTTAAAAGCAGCTTGGAAGCAGTTCAGATCAAAGAGCCTTAGTCATAGCTCACCAGTGGACTATACAAAGTGAGAAATAAACATATAGAAATAACCACAGCACTTCACCTGCAGTTCTTTGATATTACTGGTCCCTTGATTCTCAGAGTGGGTGAGTTGTGTATACAAATACTTTCGGGTTTTGATCTCTCCAGGCAAAAGGGACTGAGCCTCTCATCTAACATGAGAAATGTTATCCCTGGATACACCATTCTATCCTGTGTGTAACCAACTTGATTAAAATCTGAGTGGCAGCAAATGGGTTCAGGGCACCCTCTCCAAAAAAAAAAATTCATGGAAGGAAACATGGCAATATAAATCAAAAGCCTTTAAAATAAGCTTATCTTCAAGAAGAGAGAAGGCTAGACTGAGTCAAGTGATACTGAACTAGAGTTGGAGATATCAGTATGAACTCATGTTTAGCTTGATATAAATACAGATGGGTAAATATAGAAAAAATAGATATGCCTATATACATGGGTTAGAAGCAAATCACCCCAGTAGCAAGGAGCACAGCCAGCACCAGACTTTAATTTTTAATGCCATTCTCCAATAAAAGGAACTGGATGGAGGGAGGAGGGGAATGGAGAGTTAATGTTTAATTGGTATGGAGCTTCTGTTTAAGGGTGATGGAAAAGCTTTGGCAATGGATGATGGTGATGGAGGCACAACTTTATGAATGTAATTAACACCACTGAATTGTATATTTGAACAAGGATGAAAAGGGAAATTTTAGGTTATATATAAGTTACCACAAAAAAATCCTATAGAACTGTTCAGCACAAAGAATGAACCCTAATATAAACAGTGGGCCAAAGTTAATAGCATAATTATAATAATATTGTTCAATCAATTGTAACAAAGCTACCACACTAATGCAAAATGTTAATAATAGGGAAAACTGTATATGAGAGAGGGGGTTATATAGGAACTCTGTACTTTCTGCATGATTTTTCTGTAAACCTACAACTACCCTAGTAAAACAATTAAATAAAAATTTAAAAAAGGAACCAGGACTCTTTGGAGAAATGACAGCTCCTAGTACTGAGGCAGGGAGTATACAAAATGAGCCTGGAGCATTTTGTAGTACCAGGAAGAAAAGAAGTGCTCAAATATAAACAGATAGAAATATGTCAAAGGGACACAGGAACCAAGTGAAAGAGTTCCCAATGGCCAAAGATGGGACAATTTGAATAACAAAATAAATAATGCAGTATTAAATTATAACCCAAAGTGTAAAATAAATATCTATGAGCCTTTATTGATATAACTAAATGATTGAATAAATAAGAGGGAGAATAGATAATTTTTTCCATAAAGAAGAATCCCAAATAATGTAGGTGGCTAATCCCCCCTCAAAGAGGTGCAGCATGACTCCCCATTCCGTAAGTGTGATCTTCATATAGTGACTTTCTTCCAAAGAGCAGAGTATGGAAAGGGAGAGACTTGGCAGACACGACTTCAGTCAGCTGATCCAGGTCAACACCATCTGTGACAAGTCACATGGCCAGCAGGCTCCCCTGACATGACGAAAATGGCACTTTACCTCCGTGGTCTTCCTCCCTCAAACCCACAACACTCATTTAGTCATGAGGAAAACATCTTTCAAACCACATCGAAGGGCATCCAACAAAGTACTGGTTAGAGTCATAGGTTTTATATATATAGTGGTAGTTTGAGACTGTATGTACTCCAGAAAATCATGTTCTTAAAGCTGGTCCACTCCTGTGGGTGTGAACTTATTGTGGATAGGACATTTTGATTAGGTTGCTTCAATTAAGGCATGGCCTGGGGTGCGTCTTAATTTTCTTACTAGAGTCCTTTATAAATGGGATAAATATGGAGAGAACGAGAAAGCTGCGAAAACAGGGAGAAAGCCATGGAAGCCAGAAGCTGAAAGCAACAAAACCCAGAAGAGAAGGGAGAGTCCAGCAGATGCCACCATGTGCCTTGCCATGTGACAAAGGAGTCCAGGATTACAGGTGGCCAGTCTTCAGGGAGAAAGCATCGCCTGATGATGCCTTGATTTAGACGTTTTCACAGCCTCAGAACTGTAAGCTTGTAAGCTAATAAATTCCCATTGTAAAAGCCAACTCATTTCTGATATAATGCTTTCAGTAGCCCAGCAGACTAAAACATTATACATATATATAATATAATGTGATATATATATAATATAATGTGATATCATATATATGTTATCACATGTATATGTGTGGGTGGCTATTGTTTGTAATTGGAAGCAACCTAACTAACCAATAATGGAAGATTAACTACATTATGATAATCAATGAAATGCTATCCAGTTGTTAAATAATACAGTATAATATATATTGATGTGAAAAGGATATCACAATTTTTTCATAAATGAAAGAAGCATATTACAAAAAACATCCAGTATAATCCCACTTTGGTTGAAAATAAGGATAACTACAAAAAGTAGAAAATGTACATATATATACCTGATGGGGTAATCTCTGGGCTGAGGATATGAGAATGATATTACTTGCTACTGTCAATCTAATTTGTTTCTAAGTTTTCTACAGTGAATAATGTGCTGTTTCTGTGGTAAAACAAAAAAGGCAATTATGTATATATATATAATTTAAAAAAAAATAAAATGACGTCACAGACATCCAGACCCAGACTGTGGGCTCCTACTCTGCCCAGAATGAGAAGCGGCTTTAGGGTAGGATCCAGTCTTCTTCCTTTCTCAAGGCCACTAGAAGAAAAGCAAGGAGGTCCTTTACCATGCAATGGTTTTGTTGCTGACCACGCCTGGGAGTCTGGGAAAAGAGAGAAAGGCAGCTCACATGGGAGTGGAGAGATTCTAGAATCTTACAGAGATCAACTCCTGGTTCCTTCTGTGCATCAATCTCTGCTCCCTTTCTTAGGTCACTCTCGGAGATTGGAGTCTCAGAGGCTGCATCACGTCAGAGCTAAGATGCTTAAATTGCAGCCCATGTTTGCTCAGGCTGCCAAGTCTGGGGGATACTGGGTAACAGTAGGTTCTCAAAAACACACTAGTGTAGTGAGTGAGTGATGGAACATATGGACCAGTTCTCTCTTCCAGTCTTTTCTCATTTACAAGTCCAAATTGAGAAGGATTGTGTAGCCAGTAGTCCTCACCCTGGCTGCACACTCAGCTCCTGTTCCAGTTTGAGGGCCAGTTACAGGTCAGGGCTATTTGCAAACCTAAAATGATTGGCAGACTCTAAGTGAAAGACGAAGCCCTTTCTGGCCCAAGGTGACACCTTCTCAGGATTTGTGGCTCATGTGGGCACCAACCTGCCCCATCCTCCTCCCTGTGATGATATTTCAAGAATACTGGTTTTTATAATAGAAAGCTACTTTAGTTATCCAGACACAAGAATAGCTAACATGTATACCAAGGAATGAAGAGGGTTAATTCATTTAATATCTTCACTGAAGAGAAGAGGTGGGAAAAAAAGGAAACATATTTCATCACCAGGATGAGCACACATCCTTAGCAAGCCCAGAACTTCTTTCCAGAGAATGATTTAGGAGTGTCTTCAGAGATAACAGAAGTATCGCCCCAGCCCCCCTGAGCTTCTCCTTTGCAGCTCTTATCTCATCTGTAATTGATTAATTTTTTTGTGCTCAGCTGGGTGTCTGGTTCCTCAGAGGTTTAATTTTGTTTTCTGCAAGAGAGACAGTTGATATGTAGTTCTGGAAGAGCTGTGGGTTCAGAGAACAAATTTACAGAATGAGAAGAAGATGCAAAGTTACAGGAAACCTGTCAGGTCAAACTGGCCCTGCTAATGGTGAGGGAGGGCAAAATGAACCCCAAAAGTGGAGGGAGACAGGACCAGGAGGCTGGACTTCTGGACCATGCCACCCTGGGGGCAGACTTGAGCATGAATCTAAAGTTTTATTCTGGTGTGCCTCTTGCAAAATCCTCCTCCTCTTTCGAAGCAGCAGAACATGGTAATTAAAGGTGATGGATCTTGGGGGCGTGGATGTGGCTCAAATGGTTGGGCGTCCGTCTGCCATATGGAGGGACATGGGTTCAATCCCCGGGACCTCCCGGTAAAATAAAAATATATATATAGAAGGTGCATGGGCTGCCAGGCTCTGTGTGCTGCCAGGCTCTGTGTGCCGGTGAGCCACCAGGCCCCGGGAGCCATGCAGCAAGATGATGACGTAAAAGGAGAGAGACAAGACGAGATGCTCCGAAAGCTCCGAAAGCTCCGAAAACCAGGAGCCGAGGTGGCGCAGATGGCTAGAACACCTCTCTCCTACATCGGAGGTCTCCAGGATCGAAGACTGGAGGAGGAGGATGAGAAGAGATGAAACAGACACAGAGAATTGCCCAGCGAATGGACACAAAACAGCAAATGGGGAAGGGGGTGTTTAAAATGGATCAAGTAAATA